>PITA01005651.1:0-108304 GCA_004023965.1 Spilogale gracilis | reverse complement strand
AGGGAGTCCGGGCAGCGGGAAAAGAAAGAAAATAAAAGATTTTAAAAAGTCTTGCCTTGCCCCGGGCTTAGCTGTGTTTAGCTTCTTTCTAGCCCCAATTCAGGCCGTAATCTGCTGTTATTCCTCACTCACAGAGCACTTTCGTTTTCGGGTATTTGTTTTCAATGGTTCAGCTCTGCGGGCTTCCTCCCCCACTCCCGTCTCTGGGGGCAAGCCTCCAGACCCTCCAATTTGTTTCTACCTTTTTGCCGATGTTCTTTGTCTCTCGTGGCGGTCCAGAAGTGGAAAATATCACATTTCAGGCTGGTTTCATGGGTGTTCACGGTGGTCTTGTAGTGGTTTTTTTGTTGGAATTCAGCTCTCTTCAGGGAACTCCCTGAAATGCGGTCACCTGGCCTTCCGCCATCTTGACCCTCCACAATCTCTTTAAGTCTCTCTTTCTTCCTTTGAAATGGGAACATTTCAGTAACTGAGATGATATAAATCAGGGGGTTAGCACAGTATCTGACAAAGAGAAAGCCATCCATTTGATGTCCCCAGCCCACTAGGAGTGTGGAACCCAGAGCTTGGGTATGAGTTCGTGGCTGGAGAATATGGCATAGGGATGGAAGAAAGGAGGAGCTTAAAATAAGCAATGACCAGCAATGTGACTGCCACTGTTCTGGGCTCTTCTAAAGCCTTATTACATGTATTCTCATAACGACCGAGAGAGGTCATTTACAGATGGGTAAACTGTGACCTACAAAGGCTGAGTAGGGGGCAGCTTTTCCAGCATGGGTTTGCCTAACTCCAAAGCCCTCAATCCCCACAGCCTGTGGTCTCTCCAACTGGAGCTATTAGAGAGATCAGATCGTCAAGCCAGAAATATGAGAGATGGAAAGAAGGATGAGGAATGAACATGGGGAAAGGAGACCAGGAGGAGCCATGGGAATGTCTGCCCTTCTCCAGTGTCTTGTAGTCATGGCTGCCATCTGCAAACTATAGGTATAAGCCGGCAAGTAAGTTGTTCTTCAAATGTCCAAAAGTCAAAAGAGGAAAAGACCCTGGGCAACAGTGGCCTTGTCCACACAGTCTGCCTGTGAAATCCTAGAAGAAAATATGTATATTGATTTCTGTCCCTAGTTCCCACCGCAGAGATCCCAAAACATTGTAATTTCCTAAATCATCCAAACACTAGAAGCTTTCTTTGTTTTAGCATTTGGTCTTTAACCTTGGTTCCTGATACAGAGCTCCTAAATCCCTTGAAATTTCCTGGGTGTTATAGACGTGTCTTTCCTCTAATGAGGCAACTCTTGGTGGGCTCCTGGTTAGCTTTGGGTGGAGGCTGGTCACCAGAAAGACTAAGCCATGATTGGAAGCCTGGAAATTTCAGCCCCTCTCCCTATCATCCCAGCAAAGGAAAAGGTGCTGGAGATTGAGTTAATGGCTGATCATGCCTGTATGATGAAGCCTACTTTGGGGTTGGTGAACACATCTACAAGCCAGGAGGGTGGTACACCCTCATCTCATAGGGAGGGACAGAAGCTCCTGCACTTGGGACCTTTCTAGACCTCACCCTATGTATCTCTTCACTTGGCCATTTATCTTGTACCCTTTATCATATCCTCTATACATAATAAATCAGTGTTTCCCTGAATTCTAAGAACTGTTCTGGTCAATGATCGAATCCAAGCAGGAGCTGATGGAAACCTCAGATTGGTAGCTAAGGTGGACTATGGGTAACCTGGCGGCCTACTACTTACAACTGATGTCTGAAGTGTGTGTGTGTGGTAGGAGGAGAGTCTTGTAGAACTGAGCCCTTAACCTATTGGGTCAGCTCTAACTCCAGGCAGTTAGAATCAGAATTTCTTGGTGTGGAAAATCCATATATCTGAGGTCAGAAGTGATGTAAGTAGTGATAGTAAAGGAGAAACAGGGAGGTTTTTCAAGTTGCTACCCCTACATGAGGGCTCACCAATCAACTCCACAAGGGGACTTGTCCCAGATCTGATACCCAGGAAAAGCCCAGGTGAGGGCCAGCTTTATCTTCTTCCTGCCAGTCTTATTTCCAAGGCTGAGGGGCCTCTCTTTGCCTCTAGAGACTTGACTGAACACAGCTTCTCTGCCTCTAAAATCCCGTTATCTGCTTATCCTCTCAGAGACGTGCTCCCATTCTTCTCCCTTAAATACTGACAGGACTGAACTGGAATTTTCCATGGCCTCTCCTTTTCCAGGGTGTTCTAACCCACTGGCCATTGGCTTTTTCCTGGGAAGAAACCACTTCTTCTGCCCCCGGGCTTTCCTTACCCTCTTAAGCACGGTAGACCCAATGCTCCTATTTCCTGCCTATCTTGCAGGCTCTCACCCACTTCCATAAACTATTTCTGGCAAAGAGGTGTGTGGGGAATCGCAGCCATAGACAGCTAGAGTGGTCAGTAGTGATAAGGGCTACCAGGGCACTGAGAACAGGAAACAGCCACTTGACTTAGACTAGTGAAGGTTAATGGTGGCTTTCAAAGATGCTGAACAACACAGGCAGAAGCCACATTGCAGGGGTAAATAACAGGGGAACTGTAAGTCACTTTTCCCTAAATACATGTATCAGTGAAGGAAGGGGAAAACAAGATGTTGGAGAAAGCGGGCCACATGACCAACTGAGTTTTTTTTTCAAGAGAGGAAACAACCTAAGGTTATTTTCAAGCATACTATAAAGAAATAGAATATGGAACCAAAGTATTAAAGTAATAAAATTCCCCTGTTATTGATGAAATATTTATATGTATTTGTCATCAAAAATTACTTCCCTTCCAAAAGCTTTAATGAGTGAGTAAAGTATATATAAACATAGGTATTTTTTTTCTGCTTGGATTTTGAGAAAGATAGACATAAAAGCTAGTATATGCAAATCCTTTAAAAATTATAAACCCTATAGTACTCCCTGACCTCTTTTGATTAAATTTGACTGGCATAAAAACAAGTAATTGAAGTGTTAAGAATCAATTAGCAGCAATCTGGCTGATTATCATTACACCTTTAATGAGCAGTATTGGTTTCAGTATCACAGTGCAATGGTTAGTGGCTGCAAATGAATTGATTGCCCAGCCGCCAGCTGACATTTTGAGAACCTTGAGGCATCATCACTTTTTCCTGCTACTAATTAAGATTTATATCTTCCCCGGCATTAATATTGCAAAGGCTTTTTGTGAGGGAGGCAGGGTTTTTCCACTGCCTTTGTGTCCATGGGTCTCATCAGTTACAAGTGTACGTGCTGGGATCATAGACTGGTAAACTCTATCCCAGGAACTCAGTTCAAACTGGGTCCTCTGCTGATTCATTCAATGAAGATTTATAAAATGATGACCATGTGCAAATCACCGTACTAAATGCCAGAGCAAGCGAGGGGGGAAGACCTCCAAGATGCATAAAACATTGACCTGAATTTAGGGGGCTTGCTGTTTCCAGGAGAGACACACATGGCAGAAAGCAAATGAAAATGAGACATAAATAATGCAAATGGGGGCATGGACAAGGGACCAATTTATTCTGATTCCCAACAAGTAGCTTTTTTTTAATGTTACCATCACCAAGATTCAAGGGTTCACCTGAGTCCATGCAACTGGGAAGGGGACTTTTCATAAATGATTCCACGACCAGTCTGAACATTCATGGAAAAGGCTGTTCATCCATCTACAGCTGTGATTCCCACTTCGAAGGGAGCAGGGATGGGCACTATGTACCACTCTGGCTTGACCCTCCATTCACAGGTCAAAGGGGTACCGGCTCCCTGACAGGCATACATTCTCCCTTTCTCCTGCAACACCTCAGTGCCCACCGTTGCTTCTTTAATTACATGGGGATGGCTACAATTGAATAAACATGCCTATGAATTACTTGGAACATTTTTAAATGCCCTCTTTAGTCTCCACTCTAAGAGATTTTATTTAAATTGATGCTGGAAGTCTCCAGGCCACATTTTGAGGCAAATGGCCTAACCAGCCCTCTCGCTTTACAGCTGAGGGAACCGGCACCCGAGAGGGAATCATCCTAGGACCCACATAGTGTTTAACAAGAGCAGACACTCTACAGCCCTTGCCATGAGCAAGTGTGCTTCCAGAGGTTCCCTGCATGCAGAAGTCATTCCTTTAATTCTCACAACTCTACCAGATAGAGAGAGGCATCATCTCTTATATATAGGTAAGGAAACTGAGACACAGAGAGTGAACTTAAGTTGCCCAAGTTCACACAGTGGGAAAACAGCCCATCTAGACTTTGAACCCAGACTGCCTAACTCCAGGGTCCACCACAACCACTAGTCCACCGAGCAAGGGTGGGTCTGACCCCGAGCTCCCTGACTCCCAGGCCAGGATGCTCTCTGCCACACCACACTGCATCTAAGGCTGTGATTCTCAAGTAAGGACTTGGGAGTTCTATTGGCCACTGAGAGCGCCAGTGGGTTTTTCTTTGAGAAGAGCTCCCTTCTCTTGGAGACCTTCCCACACCACTTCTCCTCTACAACATTCTCTGTATGAGTTTTCTCTGCTGAGGGCTTGTTGAGAACCAGAGATGCCCAACTTTAGAGCTGTAGTAAGCATCCCTCTGAAACATTCTCTAAGCAATTCGAGAAGCTCGTCATAATCAATTCTAGTAGGGCCAAGGAAGAAAAAGATATCCCATACCCATTTTTGAGCATGTGTCAAGTATTAGAACCCCCCAAATTATACTTCCACCTTGGACTCATCATTGAAGTATTCATTTTTTTTTCTGCCTGAACTGTCTTAGAGACCGAACTTCTCAAGGAAGACCCTGGAAACGTCGGAAGTTCCAGGTCATTAAGAAGAAAGTGTGGGAAGTCTGGCTGACAGAAATAAGCTCGAAAGCAGAAGAGCCTGACCACAGATTTGAGGGCACCCATCTGCACAAGAGAATAACCTTCATGAGACATTTCTCTTTATGACTCTGCTGTTTGCAATCTCTGGCAAGCTGTAACATTAATTAAGCAAAACTTTTTACTTCTGAGTCCCTTCCTTATGGGAAAAGAAAGTCTCCCTGGTCTCCTTAGCAAGCCCTTTCTTGCAACTTTATTCCTTGGTGCTGCTAGCTATGCGTCTGTGTTCCAGCTGGTTCTACAGCTCTGACCCAATCCTAAAGTACTTACGGACTTTCAGAGATCTCGTTGCTAAGTCCCTGCTGTTTTCTTAGCAAGGCTGGTCGCCAGCTCTGGTTTCCAGGAGGTGCCCGGGCTCAGCTGAACTGCCAGCTTCACACTAAGTGGCCTTATTCTCAGAGCCTCTGTCCTTGCTCAGCAAACCAGCCTAATATTGTCTCCATTGTGCTGCTCCTGCACAGTGTCATCACAGAGTGACACCTGGTGTGCAGTCCCCATGCCCGTGCCATGTGATTTAAGAAGCAGGGCTCACTTTTGCTGCACCTGTGTCCACACCAACCGCTAGGCTCTGGATTGTCAGAACTAATGAGCACAATTCTGGAAGCGGTGTTTCCTGGGACTTGATGGCCGGACCACGCTAGGGCAAGGAAAGCAACTGTCACATAATGTTGTCTGGGATCTAAGCAGCCTTTGTTGGTTTTTGCCACATTCGAGGCTTTTTGTAGACGCCCTTTATCAGGTGGAGAAGTTCCCCGCTGTTCCAAGTTTGCTGCAAATTTTTAGTCACAAGTCAATGTGCAATTTTGTTTTCAAATACTTTTTCTGTAACAGGTGATACGATCATGTGCTTTCTCTTCTTTCAACTGCTGCCAGGGTGGATTCCATTGATCTGTATTCAAACAGTGAACCACCCTTGCATTCCCAGGGCAAATCTCACTTGGCTGTGGTGTAATATTCTTTCTTTTCTTTTCTTTTCTTTTTTTTCTTTAATGACTGGATTTGATGTACTAGTATTTTGTTGGGGATTTTGATGTCTGTGACAATATTGGTCTAGAACATTTTCTTGTACTGCCTTAATATAGTTTTGGGTTTTTTTTAAGATTTTATTTATTTATTTGACAGAGAGATCACAGGTAGGCAGAGAGGCAGGCAGAGAGAGAGGAGGAAGCGGGCTCCCTGCTGAACAGAGAGCCCGATGCGGGGCTCAATCCCAGGACCCTGAGATCATGACCTGAGCCTAAGGCAGAGGCTTTAACCCACTCAGCCACCCAGGTCCCCTCTTAATCTAGTTTTGATATCAGGGTAGTACTGGCCTCATAAAATGAGTTGAGAATGCTTTCTCTTGTATTTTCTGAAAGAGTTTGTATAATATTTATTTCTTCTTTAAAATATTTGGCAGACTTAGTGAAACCCTCTGGTATTTGGAAGATTTTGACTATGGACTCAATTACATTTGGTGGTTATAAGACTATTCATATTATCTATTTTATCTTGTGTTAGTTTTTCTAGTTTCTGTTTGTTTTTTAAACTGGTACATTTCCTCTAAGATGATACATGTATGTGTGTAAGAAACAGAAGCCACAGCCTCACAGCCCCAGGAGAACGAATTCTGCCAAGCCCCACCTACAGCCCAGTGAGGACACACAGCCCCACCTGCAGCCCAGTGAGACCCTGAGGCAGAGAACACCGCCTAGGCACGCCCAGACTTGTGTGCTATGGAAACAGTGAGATGATAAATGTGTGTTGTTTTTAACCACTAAATTTGTATTGTTACATAGCATAGAAAGCTAATACAATCTTTCCCCACCCTTTACCTGCAGGACTATATTTGACATGAGTTTCTTACAGACAGAATATACTTGGTGTGTTTAGACCTAATTGTTGGTAAGTTTGGATTCGGGTCTCTTGTTTTACTGCTTTCTGTTTGTTCTATTTTTGTTTGTTTGTTTCTCTGTTGTTTGTCTGGGCATTGATGTGTGTGTTTATTCATTTTGACAATCTCTGTCTTCCATTACTGTTAGCTGGAGTTAGGTCCCTCTGTGCCTTCTTTTGGATGATTTGAACATCTTTTAGTATTCCATTTAAATCTGTTTGTGTATTTTCTCACTGTATATCTGTATGTAGTTTTTTTCCCAGCGGTTGCTGAAGTGATTACAGCTTAGCCAGCATTCCACTTGAAGAAACACAAGTGGGCTGTGAAGCATTCTGCAAGAATTTGTGTCATGAAATGGAAACAATGCAGAGGGACACGTGGGGATGAATGACATGGGATGTAATAAAACAGAGCCTGTGACCCAATCTTTCCACTCAAGCCAGAATGCCAGCGTCAAAATGCTCAAAAAGAAAATTTCTTTTACACTACCAGACTGACAAATGTTGGATTCTTTCCTAGGCCATTTACCTCAGGTAATTAGATGGGTGTTACATTCTTTGGCCAGATTTGATATAATCTGGAAATTGGGTTTTGTTTTTTTTAATGTTTACTTTTTTTCCTCTGAGGACTCACATACCCTGCCTGGAGGTGGTCCTTGTGGGGCCTGGGGCCCTGTTTGAAAAAGTGATCACCACACAGGCCCAGCTGGGGGCCCCAGCCCCCTTCCTCAGCAGTCAGTCCTCACTGTGTCCAGCAGCCGTACTTCTCTAACCGTGGAGGGTCAGGGAAGACGGTCCCTCAGACCTTTGGTCTGGTGGGTGCACTGGGGCCGGGCCCAAAGTAGACAGCAGCCCGTTTCCCATCATGTTGAGCTGCACCAGTAGACCTCCATGTCCACGTTCTCCCCTTCCCCTGAGGGAGGTGGGGTGGTGGTCATGATTTCCAGCCTTCGGTCCTCTCCCTGCGGTAACTGTGTTCAGCCCTGTGCCCAGGAACTCACGATCCCTGCGCCCTCAGCACTGTCCCCGTGGCTCCAGATGCCAGGATCTCCTGAGATTCCAACAGAGAGCAGCTCCACCCACTCACCTCAGCAGCAGCAGGTAGTGGAAGGTGACCGAGCACAACTGCGTCCTATGTGCAGCCGGAGAAAGAAGACGACTCCATGGCCTCACTTGCGGCCAGAGCCCGGCAGCCCCTGGACTGTGCCATCTGTCTTACTCCAAGGGCTTGTGACGATGGCAGCCTTAATAAAGTCCACTTAGATACACTTTAAAGGTGCAAGGGGGAAAGCACGGGCACACCCTCACTACCCTGTGAACCCCTGATGACTCTGACCCTAGATGCTTAGGGAGGCTGTGACCCAGGTGCTCTTACAGTGTTTCTTCCTCATTCCTTCCCCATCGACTTACACTTAGGGGACAAGAGGAATGAATAATTCCTTAAGTTACATGAATAATGTTTAAGTCTCTTCCCTCAAGGTTTATAAGAGTCAAAGAGAACATGTGTATAGTTGTGGCATACCATTTACAGAATTCAAGGGACACAAATAATTACTTAGTACCAAGAAGAATAAACCATGTTGCCAAATGCGGAAGAATATAGATAGTCCTGTCTAGTGGTAAATGGGTAGGCACACATGGACTGAAGCCTCCCTCCTTCCTTTCCTTCCTTCCTTCCTTCCTTCCTTCCTTCCTTCCTTCCTTCCTTCCTCCCTTCCTTCCTTTCTTCCTTCTTTCCTTCCATAAGTATTTACCAAATATTCCTTCCATTTCTGGCACTCTGTTCGGCACTGGGATATGTATAAGAATCATTCCATAAGAGTTAAAGAATACTACTGTCCATCCAAAGCCATTCTTTCTTACATAGTAATGTGATTGTAGCTGGGTATAGGGTCAGACTAATTTCCCACCCTCTACTGCACTTACATGTGCCCATGGGTCTACATTGTCCCCAATAGAAAACAACAGGTAACACGTGCCAAAGCTTTTTAGAAGTAGATATGTTTCCTCCATGCTCTTTCCTCTTTTTATCCATTGGGACAGTCCCAAATGAGAGGGTGGCAAGGCCCCAAGAAGGAAAGGAAGTAGATTTACGCTCTTGAATCTCTATGTGAAGGAGAAGAGACTCTTCAACCAGGAATACCTGCCTTAACTGCTACCTATGTGCTTTCCTACTATGTCTGTGCTATTACACAACTTGGAGCCTGGGTTGGAGTTGGGTATTAGCAGTTACGCTCCTCTCCCTGACACAGAAATTGGTATCTCGAAGTGGGGAGCTGCTGCATGAAAAATGTGTATGTGAGAATTGGTTTAGTGGTTTGGTACAAGATAGCAAAGAAATACATGTAGCAGGATGGAAAGGTGGAAGTTCCTCTTGTCCTGTGGCCAAAGTATTTGATAAAACTATCTTCTGTGCTAACTTAGAAGGTTAACCCAATATCTATCAGGCCTATAGCTCTAGGGCAGAGGTAAACTATAACTCCTGGGCTAAATTTGACTTGCTGTGTTTTTATAAATAAAGTTTTATCAGAACACAGTCAGCTCCATTCCTTTACATATGTTCTATGGTTGCTTTGCACTACATGGGAAGTATTGAGTAGTTGTAAGAGAGATCACATGATCCCCAAATTCTGAAATATTCACTACCTAGCCCTTAGGAAGGACTTCATCAACCCCTGGTATCTGAGGGTTGACAGTAACAATGATGGGACCTAGGTAACGATGCAGTTAGACAATGGAAGGTACCTGGGCTCCTGGATCACTGAGTGAGGAGAGCCACCCCCTAACCAGGACTTGTACTGTTAAAGGGACATGAACTTCTACTGTTTTTGAGCCATTATATGGCTTAGGAATTTGTTTGGGGAGGTTAGCTTCCCCTACCTGTGGCTGATGGATGACAAAAATGGCTCCAAATCCTCTCTCCTCCCTGGATCTCTTTCTTATAGAACTTTGCAGTGCCTTCCCATCCTGGGTGAGGTTTTCTGTCCCAACCCTTGACTCTGGGTTCAGCCATGAGACTTACTGTGGTCAATAGGATATTAACGAATATAACACAAACGAATGCTTGAAAAAGCACTTACACGTTTTCACTGTCTGCCTCTTGTTCCTCTGATATTGCCCTGAGAAGACGCCTAGGCTAGCCTGCTAGGGGATGAGACACACGGACTAGAGCTGAGTTGGCACAGGGGTCTCAGCGAAGGCCCCTAGACACATGACAGGGCCCAGCCAAGATCGGCAGAGCCACCCAGCCCGCGTATAAACTCCTAAGCAAAACTAGTGTGTGTTGCTATAGGTCACTGAGATTTTGTGGTTCTTCCAACAAGACACTTCACTGGGGTAATAAATACCCATATACCCACTAATACATACATAAATGTGTAGTTCTTTCTTATTTATATTTGTGTAAAGCCTTTACAAAACCTTATAACACAGCTACCAGTTTCCACTTTACATATAAAGAAAAAGACTCAAAAAGATAAAGTGACTCGTCCAAGTGACTCCACCTGAAAAATACCAGAGCTGTGCTTTAGCTCTGATCTTCACATTCTAAATGCAATGGGTTTTTTGGTTTGTTCGTTTGTTTGTTTGTTTGTTTGCCACAAAATCAAAGCAGTCTGTCCAACATCTTCCTCAAGTATCTTGAACTCTAACAGACTCGGGAGCCAGGTGGGCACACGAACAGCAAGAGGGACAGCTCGCATTGTCGCCATGCTCAGGGAAGGGCAGAGACTGTGGGAAGTGGAAAGCATGTATCTATCTAAAGGGACTGCCACAATTCAACTCAGGCCAACTAAGCCATGCAGAAACAGGGTCCAGGTGGCCCCAAGGCTTGGCTTTTCAAGAGAAGCCAGAAACCCAAAATATGATGTAAATTGTTCTATTTTTAAACGTTAGGTCTATTTTTTAAAAATACGGTGGTGGCCAAATAGAATACATATGCTGTATGTGGCCCAGATGCTGTCAGCTCCTGCCTGCAGCCTTTTATTTGCACAACACTCCTCAGCTTAACAAGTAGTTCCACGTCTGTTCCGTCATTTCTCCCTCATAAAGCTGCCAGAATACAGGACAAATAGGTCCTCTCATGGACACTTGTATAGCTGAAGAGACCCAGGCTTAGAAAAATGGGCCCAAGTTCACATGACCAACTGCTATCAGCCAAGTCTACCATCCCAGGCCTTCAGGTTCCTTACTGTTTGATTCCTTTTTCATACCAAGTGCACACGAGGGTTCAGAACATTCTCGCATCCAGGGCACTGGCGACAAGTGTCCCTGAAGGCTCCACTATTTCAGGGAGCCACAGTCTGGCCGGGTCTGCCAAGCTCTGTGCTGTGGGCAGATATCCGTTTAAATTATGATTATAGTCACTCCCCCACATAGTTTACTTTCTCTGATCATTTTCTTCTTTTTCTCTCTAAGTGAACCGTATCTACTTATTTATAAAACTCTGCCTGCCCATCAAATGGCCTCAGGCTATAAAAACAAAGAAAATTCATAATTAAAGTATTAATAGAGCTTTAAGAGCTAGCAGAAATAATGATAAAAACATGGCCTCAAATCTATAAATTAAGCACAAAATTGCATAAGAAATCTTTTCCTCCCAGTAGCCAATCAAGGTGGCTCAGTGGACTGCAAAGACAATATAATGCACTGCAAAGCGTCTAAGAAATAAATGGCCCGCATCAAAACAAGCATGTAATTTTTGCATAGGAAGCACAACTATTTTTACTTACTCACTCTTTAACCATTTTAGCAAATTTATATTTGAATAAGGAGAGACAGGCAGAGTGTGGGAGACAGGGAAGATGAACAGATGGTTCTTTCACAGGTCCCAAGAGTGGCCACAAAGGCTTTAGAAGGTCAGGGCCTTCCTAGATTCATTTGTCTCCATTCTGAAGGCTCTGGTTTTCCAAATGGGCTGCGAGGCTGAAGAGAAGTTTACAGTAAGCACAGGAGGATGGCAGCAGGGACACACCAGGCCACCCTTCCATGCCAAGCAGGGATCCATCTTCAGGAGAAAGTCCATTCACAAGCAATCCTATCTCTGTGGATGCTCTTGAGATCACAGAAATGTCTGTTTTTAGACTGACAGCAGACCATAGACTGCCCATATGCAAAGAAACACAGCTGAATTCATGCTGAGCATAAAAGTGCTTTGAGGAATCCCTTTGTTGAAATTTTAGTCTTCTTATTATTTTGACATTAAAAATGTATTTGTTTTGGACTCACTGTGGGAATAAAAAGCCCTCAAGGTTTTTGTATAGGACCAAAATAAATAAAACTACTTGCTCACAAAATTGTTTTCATCCCGCCAAGTAAGCAAAGTGACCACTTGATAAGCAAGAATTGCACATAAGTCCTTAGACGATTATCACCCATGCAAGCTCTGTGAGTTATTACTGATTGCTGCTTTTTTTTTCCCTAAGTAACTCAGCAAAAAAAAAGAAATTCTAAAAAACATCAGAGTGACAGAACTGAGTTCTGAGAAGACAGGACAACTAGATAAGCGGTTTAAGGAAAAAGACTATGGATGTGGATTCTCTACCTTTAAAATCCCAGAATGTTCTTCTTTAGAAATTAGAGTTTCTGAAAAGATCCCTTTGGCAGAGCTCTGACATCCTATCAAAGTTATAGCCAGAGTGAGTCTCCCATTTGAAGCACGTTCATGTTGCCCAACGGGCTGAATTTTCATAGTCTTTAGACCAGATACTTGCAGGCTCTTCCTTCCAGGGAGTTTGGAAGCCACCTGCAAGGGCACTTGGCTGAGCCAGGCGACACCTCAAGTCCCGGCTGGCTGAACACCCAGATGATGTGGAATGGGGAGACTGGAAGGTCAGGTTCCTCCCACCACAAGCAGGCTTGGCACCAATTAAATCCATTATTTCCCCTTTGAAAGGAACAGGCTTGTCGAACGCAGAAAGGATGGAGCTTCCCGCATATCCTACATTTCCTGTCATAGAAATTTTTAGCATGTGACCAAATACTGGTATTTAGGATTCCAACAAAGGGCTCTTTCAGCTAAATATATATATATATATTGCCAGATTTACTTTTCCATAGAGACAACCACTTCTGGACCCCATCTCTAACATTCTCTCTAATAAAAGACTCACAGGGCTTAAAATGTGAGTTTTATTATCCCTTCTTTAGTTATATGCAATCAGAGCATGTTAGTTTCAGTCCATTTGTCCTTTTAATGTCAAGTAGACTGAATCTTCGGTGGCATCATTTGAACACTGAACAGTTAGTTGCCTCCTCCAAAAACACCTTCTTTTCACCATAGATCCTCCTCTAATTATTCATTTCGCAAACACAAGTCAAAACCCCCGCTGTGACAGCTGTGATGACGGGCCTGGGGAGGTGACAGTGAGCGCAGGCTGTCTCCATCCCAAATGGGCACTACAGCTCAGTGCAGGAGAATCTTGGGCACCCTGTTTTGTCAATCCCAGGGGAAGCTGCCTTCTACCTTCATCTTAGGTGAAGCTATTACTCACTATCCTACCTCTCGGGTTTTGTTTTGTTTTTTCAAAGATTTTATTTACTTACTTGACACAGAGATAAAGAGCACAAGTAGGCAGAGCGGCAGGCAGAGGGAGAGGGAGAAGTGGGCGCTCTGCCAAGCAGGGAGCTGGGTGCGGGGCTCGATCCCAGGACCCTGGATCATGACCTGAGCCACCCAGGCACCCCTCTACTTCTTGGTTTTATCAAAAATTTCTGACAAAAAAAGATATGCATGCTCACTGAAAAAATCTGAGAAATATAGACATGGCTGAAGGAAAAAGTAAAATCTAATGTAATCATCACTCAGACCTTTTTCAGTGTGTGTGTGTGTGTGTGTGTGTGTGTGTGTGTGCCTGCAGTTATATACAATCAGAGGCGGGTGAGGGAGAGAGGGAGAGAGAGGGCAAGTTGGCATTTTCCCTGAAATCAATTTAGGTCTCTTTTGGCTCCAGGGTCTACCCATCTCAGGGTCCTGGGCCAGCCGATTAATGAGCCAAGAGCCCCTATCCTACTTGTCTTCCCAAGCACACTGTAGCTATAAAAATAACCCAGTCCCTCAATAATGTACACACAAGCCCAAGGCCACTAGAAAGTTACACTGGGCCTATTAATAGTAAAAAGCACCACTGTTTCCCGACTGGTTTAAAAAAATTATTTTAAAAAAAATGTAAAGAAATTATGAGTTTAGCAGCATAGAGAGAATTGGGGAAATATCAATAATTTCTATCATAAATTTTTGACTACACTTTTTTTTTCTTTATGCTTCTATTTCAATATCTGATTAACTTGTCACATCACCTCCTGTTTCGACATTAAAAGGGTTTAGTTAGCAAAAAGTGGGGGGGAAGTGCCTAGTCACAAACCAGCCAAAGATTCTGGCTGGGCCCAAGGTCATCACTGAAGAAAAGAAGATTGAGGGTATTCAGATGTACTAGAAGAAATATTTTTGGTTAAAAATACACCCAAGCCATGTGTCAGAGCCAAGAGACCAAAATACATCACCTTTTCAGGCAAAAAAACCCCACAAATCCCTATGATACAAAATGTATCTTATACTAACTAAATTTATTTCTCACTCATTAGTGAGGGTTTTGATGTCACATGGAAAATAACTGATTTCCTTCTGGTTAGAAAAGGAGAACAAGGTCTCTAATGAACCCCACTGAGGGGTCCCCCACCTGCCTGGATATCCTCCCAAAAAACGTGCTTCATGTTTCCAACCCAGGGTTTGAGGACACCAGGAGTTACTCCCAAAACAGAAGTAGTCAACCCTGAGGGTCTGGGGATGGACTGAGGCGGTGGGGAGGAGAACACAAGAGCATTCCCTTCTTCTGTGGGAGAAGGCGCACCTGCTTGGGAAGGGCCACTCCCAGTGAAACTCCCCAAGTGTTCCCAACAAGGGCCTGCGGTGCCCCTGGCTCTCACAGAGCCCATTGCCCCAGAAGAAACCGTGCTTGCTCAAGTCGCTTCTGCCTCATCACAAGAAGAGAGATGGGTCCCAGGACCAACTTTTCTATTAAACATTACTGAAGGGGCACACACTGAGCTCTTGAAGTGTGTGTGATCATAGGGTAGGCTCTGCAGTCACTTAAAGATCATAATAAAACTCTCAAACAAGGCTGTGTGTCTGTCAGTGGGCTCTGTGAGCATTAAAACGTTACCTGTGAATGCTTCGTGATTACCGGCCTCCAGTCTCCCTGCCTCCCCGTGTCTGCTCCCACCGTGGCTTCCAGCCCCGCCAAAGGGCCTGTATCAGTTTAGGAGGGGGTTTGTGATGAGGGGAGAGAAAGCCACCTGCCTCTCAGCTGTTGCTCCACCTCCTGAATCCTGTCATCTCACCCTCCTCTCCCGATGACGCCGCGTGGTCTTCGAACACCCACGTGCCCCTCTGTCCTGCAGACGCCAGCCTTGGGAGATGGGGAAGGAAGGGGGCTCAGCCTCTTGCTTGTGGGCAGAGTAGAGGACAAGGCCTCCTTCCTTCCACTGCCTACCAGTGCTTGCAACCCTGAAGCCCTCCCAAAGTGTGGCAAGACTGATTGCGAGCTAAAATTTGAGGACTGTACAGGAAAAACACCAGATTAGTTCCTCTAAGCCCTAGGAAAGAGCAAGAAGGTCTGGGCAATACAGCAGCCCACCTGCTTCCAACGCTCCTGCTTAGCAAGGACGAGTCTGTGGCCTCCGGCTGTGTGGACACCCTTGCACGGCTCCTCAGGGCTCGTCTGCAAAGGGAAGGTCTCACACAGTCTGAGGAAGGGAAGGCTGGAAAGCAGGATGCCCCACAGGGAGAGCGGGGGACACAGAGAGTACAGCAAACATTGTTTCCCAGTTGCTTAACACAGTTCTGACAAGAATATGTTAAACAAACATATATGTGGTTTTCAATCTTATGTGAGTAGTTTTCACTCTTATCTTAAACCAAAGTTACTTAAACTTCACTCATTTTAATTCTTATGCTGTGGCTGACAGAATCATCATCATGTGATTAAGAGATCTTCTATACATAGAAGATATTCTATATATTATATCTATAAATATATTTATATTTATTTAAGTATATATATAATTCTTCAGGATGAAAGGATTCTTCTTCAGGATATATATATATATATATATATATATATATATATAAATAGATATCTATCTTTTATAAATATATATATAAATCTTTCATCTTCTCAAGGATAAAAGGATATATATAGGATATATATATAATATATATGAAGGATATTATATATATATAAATCTTTCATTTCTTAAGGATGAAAACCAAAGCACACACCAGAAAGATCAAGCCCAGCTTAGGCACATCAACCAGACCTACAGTCCAGGTCTCCAAGTAGAGAAGACATGACTTTGGGGATTCTCTCTCTTACCCTGTTTTGTTTTCTTCGGGGCTTTCCCTGCTCCTCTTCGATGATGCCGCTGCAATGAAGAAGTAGAAAAGCAAAATTGCAAGAGCCACCGGACACCTGTGGCCCCCAGGCTGCACCAGCCCGCAGTGGCCCCCGGGGACGCTGGGGGGTGGGGCAGGGAGGCACCGCTTGTCACTCACTCAGCTCAGGGCGGAGGAGGAAGGGCCTTACCTGCCATTGTTCACCTCGACCACAGGTGAGACTAACCCTGAGGAAGTCCCGCTCCCAAGATAACAGACTAGAAGGGATGAATAATTAATAACTCACTGGAACTTGAAGCGGATGGTGAGTGTGAAGCCAGGGTGAGTAAAAGAGAGAAACACTAAATGAAAAGGACAAGCTTGTTTATAAGGAAGCTCAGACAGGGGACGTTCATGTTGAACTGCTGGGATTTGGAGCCTTTTTTTCCAAACCCCTAGTTTGGGATTGAGAAAAATCAAGCCTCAGTTTCCAAAAAAACTCCAAAGAGAGACTTGCTGTTGAAGGAAAATGCCCTCTTTGGAGCCAGTCACGCTGGTTTCCACACTTGGCCCTCCACACAAGTGGATTGAGAGAAGTCCATCTCATTCCTCATGTCCTTAGTAGTTCCTACTCCCTGGAAACTGCCTTTTCATTCTGAAAGCAGTTTACTATTGCAAGCACAACAACTCAACTAAGCCATTCACTGATTCCTTCCACCATGCACTCTTCATTCAAGCCTCTCTGTGTCTCTAGACGGGTTTGTGGTCTTGTGGCTTTCAATGCCTGTCTGTGTCGGTGACCTCCACATTGGTATCTCCAGCCCAAACTTCTCCCCTGAACTCACAACTCGGAGCCAGCGTCTCTCCTGGCTCTCTCGTGCTGTCCAGTAGGCATCTGAACAGAAGCAGTTCTAACCCAGACTCCAAGCCTGCTATTCCCACAGCCTCCCCGCGCACACGCTTCTTGGAGTTACTGATGCCTTCGGCAGTAGTTGGAGTCTGTTTGGGAATCTGACACCACACAACAGTTATTTTAACAGAAGGGGTGGAATATCAACCATTGTTAACTGAAAAGGCAAAAGAAGACCCGTGAGGTAACACGGTGGTGGTCAGTGTTAGAAAAACCCACTACCCCAAGAGATAGGGGAACACAAGAAGAGTTGGGGTTTTCTGAATCTACAGTCTGCAAGTCAGGGCCCGCAGAGCCAGACCTCTGCCGAGGGCACCAGGGCCAGCAGGTGCTGGTAGCTCTGAGGGGCCCAGGGAGGCAGGTTCTGGGGGGTGAGGAACTTGGAACCAGCTGTGGCAGCAGTGCTGCCCGCAGCAGGAAGTCATCGTGATGGACCCTGTTCCCCTTCCTTCCCGGGTTTGCAATCCCCTCCAGCACCTCCTGTCAGCAGAACTTAGTGTGGAACAAACTGGCAAAGCAGAAGGCTGGTCTGCAGAGAGACATGGGCCTAGAAACATAAACTGAAGAACCAGTGCAGTCTGCTCCTTTAGCGACTTAGCTTCCACACACCCTTCTACCCAGCTGTTTTCTCTCATCTTGCCACTCAGCTCTACATTTAAAGGACTTCGAAGCCTTTCTTGAGGCGGCTGGGAAGATGGCGGATATTCAGACCGAGCATGCCTACCAAAAGCCGCCAACCACCTTTCAAAATAAGAAGAGGGTCCTGCTTAGAGAAACTGGAAAGGAGAAACTCCCGCGATACTACAAAAATACCGGTCTGGGCTTCAAGATGTCCAAGGAGGCCATTGAGAGCACCTACATTGACAAGAAATGCCTCTTTACGGGTAATGTCTCCAGCCGAGGGTGGATTCTGTCTGGTGTGGTGACCAAGATGAAGATGCGGAGGACCACTGTCATCCGCCGAGACTACCTCCACTACATCTGAAAGTACAACCACTTTGGGAAGCGCCATAAGAACATGTCGGTGCACCTGTCCTCCTGCTTCAGGGATGTTCAGATCGGCGACATGGTCACGCTGGGTGGGTGCCGGCCCTTGAGCCAGACGGTGCATTTCAACGTGCTCACAGTCACAGAGGCCGCTGGCACCGAGAAGCAATTCCAGAAATTCTGAGACTTGACACCCGTCCACACCTCTGAAGAAAATAAAGGGTTTTTTTTTCCCCCCAATCAGGGCCTGGCAAAATAAATAAATAAAAATAAAGATAAAATACTTCCAAGATCCGGCTGTGTCTCCCCACCACTCTACCATCGCTGTGTTCTGAGCACCTCAGCCTCACCTGGATTGGCACAGCAGCCTCCTGAGAGGCTTCCTTCACTTCCCCTCCAGTCAATTCTCCACACCAGAGCCAACATTACTGGACTCATTCGCTAGGGCTGACCTAACGCATTACTACACACTTAGTGGATTAAAATGGAGGTTTACTCTCTTAGCACTCTGGAGGCCAGAGGTCTGCAATCCAGGAGTCCCAGAGGCGCTGACTTCTGCAGGTTCCTGAGGGACAATCTCCATGTTCCCACCTCTCTCCTAGCTTCTGCCCATTGCAGGCAGTCCTTGGCCTCCCTTGGTCTTGTAGACACATCCTTCTAACCTCGGCTTCTGTCTTCACATTGTCTTCTTCTCCACCTTTCTGGGTGTTTCTGCGACCATCTTCTTCACCCTGCAGGACTTACTTTACTCCCACACTCCCCACACATGCCAGTTTCAAGTTTCTACACATGTTGTCCATCTACAGAGAAACTACTTCCTCCAGATATCCCATGACTCTCACCCTGACGTTCTTCTGATCTTTTCTCAAAAGTCACCTTCTCAGCAAGGGTTCCCTTAAACTTACTGTATAAAATTCCACCCTCAAAATAAATAAATAAATAAACAAACAAGCAAATAAATAAAATTCCACCCTCATTCTCTTTTCCTTTATTTTTTGCCAGAGCACTTAATGATATATCTATATTATAAATTTTGTGTTCTATTACTTTCTTTTATGTCTCCTGCCATTAAAATGTAAGCTCCAAGGAGGCAAGGATTTTTTTTTTTTCCAATTTCATTCACTGCTATACCCGAAGTACTTAGAATAGTGTCTGGTACCTATAGGCCCTCAATAATTATACTTTAAAATGCAGGTTATATAATTGAAATTGCACAAAAGAGAAAATATCAAAGTCCCTGTATTAATAAGGACCAATCCTAGAGAAGCACTAAAAACAGTGTGTACATCATAAATGAAAACATGCAAATCTCATTTTAGTGTATCTGATTCACCTTTTACTGGTGATATCTAATGGTACCAAGTGGAATGCAGAATTGTACCAGTGGAGTAAAATAGTTTGAAGCTTTTCTCAAATACAAAAAATAAGAAAAAAATTCTGATTAACAATGAGAAAGACTGAATTCTTTCTATTCTAGCTGTAAAATACAATGTTACATAATCTTTGCCATATAGGAAGACAATTAAAGAGTATTCAGCAAAAAATTTCTAGGAAAAAAAGGACTTTAGAGATGTCGGAAGGTTAATTAATGAAAGAATGTTATTTTCTGGATTATCTTATGTTTACAGCATGTCAGCTTTTTAATGACTTTTTAAACTCCTTTATTGAGATATAATTGCTATAAAATAAACTGCACATATTTAGACTATGGGATTTGATAAGTTTTGACATATCTCTAAACCTGTAAAAAAAACCCTCAAGGTAGCGAATCACATCACAACTAAGATGGTGAATATACCCATTACCCTCAAAACTTTGGGACCCTTTATAACCCTTTATAGGTTACTCTTACCTACTCTTTGATAGGTCGTGGTTTTATCTGCATTCAGTTTAAAATAGTTTCTAATTTTGATTTCTTCTTTGACCCATTTAGAGGTATATTCTTTAGTTTCTAAAGATTTGGAAACTTTCCAGGCATTTTCTTTTGTTGGCTTCTTATTTAATTCCATTATGATTACAGAGCATGTTTTGAGTGACTTGGATTCTTTCAAATGTATTGAGGGGCGCCTGGGTGGCTCAGTTGGTTAAGCGACTGCCTTCGGCTCAGGTCATGATCCTGGAGACCCAGGATCGAGCCCCACATCGGGCTCCCTGCTCGGCGGGAAGTCTGCCTTCTCCCTCTCTCACTTCCCCTGCTTGTGTTCCCTCTCTGGCTGTGTTTCTCTCTGTCAAATAAATGAAATCTTTAAAAAAAAATGTATTGAGACTATTTCATGCTGCAGAATATGGTCTACCGTAGTAAACGGGCTATAAAAAGAATGTGTACTCCACTCTGATTAGAGATGGCATGCTCCCTCCATGTCAGTTAGGTCTAGTTGGTTGGTAGTGTTCATTTGGCCTTCTACATCCACAATGATTTTCTTATGTATCTACTCATTCTATTGATATTTTGAAGGAGAGGTATTGAACTCTCTAGCTGTAATTGAAGATTTGTCTATTTATCTTTGCATTTGTTCGTTTTCACTGCACGTATTTTAAAGCTCTCTTAGTAGGTGCAAAATATTTAGGATTTTTGTGTCCTCTTGATGAACTGGCTCTTTCATCATTAGAAAAAGACATTTTGGACCCTTGGTAAGACTCTTTTCTCTGAAATCTACTTCCTCTGATATAAATATAGCCATTTCAGCTTTATTTTTATTGGTATTAACATGGTGAACTTTTCCCATTTTTTAATATCTGACTTACTTGTTTCTTTATATTTAAAATGTATTTCTGGCAGGCAACATCAATTTGACAATCTCTACCTTTTAATTGGTGTGTTTAGACTATTTATATGTAATAAGATTTCTGATAAATCTAGCTTTAAGGCTATCATCTTATTTTTGTTTTCTATTTGTCCCATCTGTTCTTTACTCTTTCCCTCTGCCTTTTTTTAAAGATTTATTTATTTATTTATTTGACACAGAGAGAGAGAGAGAGAGGGAGAGTGAGCACAAGCAGGCAGAGTGGCAGGCAGAAGGAGAAGGAGAAGCAAGCTCTCCGCCAAGCAGGGAGCCCGATGTGGGGCTTGATTCTTTTTCCTCTACTTTCCTGCTTCCTTTTTGATTGAGTACTTTGTACAATTTCATTTTATCTCCTTACTTGGCTTATTGACTATAACTCCTTGTTTTCTTATTTTAGTGTTTCCTTCCGGGTTGTACTCTATGTCATTAATACAGATGATATGCTGTCAAATAAAATTCTATCACTTTATTTAGAGTATAAGAACCTTACAATAGTAGGGCGCCTGGGTGGCTCAGTCATAAAGTGTCTGCCTTCGGCTCAGGTCATGATCCCAGGGTTCTGGGATTGAACCCCTATTGGGCTCCCTGCTTGGCAGGGAGCCTGCTTCTCCCTCTCTCAATCCCCCCACTTGTGTTTCCTCTCTCACTATGTCTCTATCTGTCAAATAAATAAAAAAAATCTTTAAAAAAATTTTTTTAAAAAACCTTACAATAGTGTATTTCCAATTTTCCCTCTAGGCCTTTATACTGTTTTTCATACATCTTACTTATGCATATGTTACAAAACTCACAATTAATTGTTAATATTTTTGTTCAAATAATTATCATTTTTGTAACTGCTTTATTGAGATATAATTCATGTACTACACAACACACTTTTGAAAGTGTACAATTTAGTGTTTTTTGGTATATTTGCAAGATTGTACAATCATTACCATTATCTAATGCCAGAATAACTTTTTATCACCCCAAAAGGAAACTCCTTTTAGCCTATCTCTCCCAAATCCTCCATCCTTCCAACCATGAGTCACTACTAGTTTCCTTTCTACAGATTTGCCTATTGTGGACATTTCATATAAATGGAATCATACAATATGTGGTCTTTTATGACTGGTTTCTTTCACCTGGTATGCTTTCAAGGCATAATTCATGTTGTAATATGTATCAATATTTCATTCCTTCTAATTGCTGAATAATATTCCATTATATAAATGTATTACTTTTTAAATACTTGTATCAGTTGATGGACATTTGGGTTGTTTCCACTTTGAAACTATTATAAATAATATTAATTTGAACACTCTGAAAATAAATAAAGGAAACCTCATTTAAACTGGAGTCAGGAGCTCTGATACACTATCTCTCAAACACTACAACTCACTGTAAGAAGCATATCTCACATTCCCCAACAGGAAAAAGCTCACTCTACATACCCCACCGGGAAGAAGGAAGAATTCTTCCTTGCCCAGCAACAACCCAGCCAATCAGAAAACACCACACTCAGCCAGTGAGAAGCTATAACAGCCCCTCCCATCTTCTTTCTTTCCCTCTTAAAAACAAGCCCCTTTTCTCTGTTCCCTGAACTTGCCTATGGCTCACCATAGTTGGCTTGTCACAAATTGCAATTCTGTTCTATTCCCAAATAAACTAATTTACTGGTAAAATAGCTGGCTCTTAAAAAATAAATAAATAAGACTCATGTACATGTTTTTTGTGTGGATATATGTTTTCATTTCACTTTGGTGTACACCTATAAGTAGAATTACTGAGTCATATGATAACGGTTTAACCATGTGCAGAACTGCCAGACCATTTTCCAGAGCAGCCACACCATTTACACTCCCATTAGCAATTATAAGTGTTCCAATTTCTCCACATCCTCATCAACACTTGTAACTATTTGTCTCTTTGACTATAGCCTTTCTGGTGCTATTACATTGTGGTTTTGATTTCCCTGATGACTAATGACCAATTAATTATCCTTTGTAAAATTAGATTTAAATATAAGATTAAAAACGTATATACTCAACTATGTAGCTATCACTTTCAATATTCTTCAGTCTTTTTTACAGATCCTTATTTCTATCTGGTATCATTTTTCTTCTGCTTGTTTATTTCTTGTACTATGTGTCGATACATGATAAATTTATTCAGCACTCTATGTCTGTAAAGTCATTATTTTGCCTTCACTTTTTGAAATTATTTTTGTTGGGTGTAAAATCTTGTATTGACAGGGTTTTTTCCCCCTTTCAGTTCTTTCAACATGTTGCTCCACTCTCTTGTGCCTTGTGTGTGTGTGAGTGTTTGTGTGTGTGCGTTTTCTGATGAGAAACCTGCCATCATTATTATTCTTGTTCCTCTGAGAGCAACCTGTCTTTTTCTTTCTAAGCTGCTTTTAAGATTGTCCCAGCAATCTGATTATGATGTGCCTTGGTGTAGTTCTCATTTTTTTGTGGTCAGGATTATTAAGCTCCACGTAGTTTTAATGAGATTTGAAAAGTTAGGGACCATTGTTCTTCAAATAATTTTTCTTTGCCCTTTTCCTTTTCAAAACCCTAATTGCTTATATATATTAGGCCATCTGAAGATGTCCCTGTTCATTTTTTTAAATTATTTTTCCTCTCTTTGCTTCATTTAAGAGCTGATGAATATCTCTTTGTCTTTGTGTTCATTATTCTTTTCTTCCAAAATTAATTCTTCTGCCATTAATTATCTCCAATATATTTCTCACTTCAGGCATTATAGTTTTTATCTCTAGAGATTTAACTTGGGTCTTTTAATGACTCTCATGTATTTACTTACCTTTTAAACATATGTCATATGGTTATAATGACTGCCCTATATTCCTGCCCACCAGTTCTAACATCTGTATAAGTTCCAGGTTGACTTATATTGATTTTCTTTTCCTTATTATGGGTCATATATTCCTGCTTCTATTCATACCCGATAATTTTTTATTGAATGCTAGTTACGAATTTTTCTTGTTGGCTGCTGGATATTTTTGAATTGCTGTAAATATTATTGCTTGTGTTCTGAGATACAGTTAAATTACTAGGAAACAATTTGATTCTTTTTCATTTTGTTTTTAAGATTTCATAGGTGAGAGCAGACCAGTCTTTAGTCTGAGGTAATTATTTCCCACTACTTAGGCAATGTGCTTCTGACTATTTTACCTAATGTTTTGAAAATTATGAGGATTTCCTGTCTGTGTGGTGGAGGAGGTACTATTCTTGGCCTTGTACAAACTCCAGGTTATCATTCATTCCATTATTTTTGATGGTTCTTTCCATGGCCTTGCAGAGTTTTCACACACACACACACACACACACACACACACACACACACACACACACATGAATGCTCTGCCAAATAGTTAAAGGGAACCATCTATTCTTTGGAATTCTCTCTCTGTGCAGCTCTGTCCTTTCCAATACTCTATGAACTTTAGCCTCCTTGCCCAACACTCAGCTCAGCCTCTTATCCAGGGAATCAACCAGGTTCTCCCTGGATTTTTTCTTCTTTACACTATACTCTGGACACCCTCAAAGAAATAAGTTAGGGCAAATATCAGGTTTATTTCACTTGTTTCCCATTTCTTGTGGATTAGTGTCCTTGGCTTCTTGATATCAATCTCTTGAAAAATCACTGTCTCATTTATCTTGCCCACTTTTTTGTTGGTTATTGGTTGGAAATGGTAGGAAGCAAATGTGGTCCCTGTTATTCCATCTTAGCCAAAAGTGGAAGCTTCAGTTATCACTTTAAAATTTCAATTTATTATGATTTCTTTTCTCATTCTACATAAATGTTCACTTTTCTACTTGATTTTTATTTGTTGTCTAATCTCTAGCCCCATATTAAGGCTCTTGAGCTGAACAACATAGGTCATAATTCTGCCTCCACCTCCTATTAGTATTGTGACCTGGAGCAGCCTCTCTCCCTCCATTTCTACATCTAGAAAATCAGGATGAGAATAGGACCTACTTCAAGGTGTTGACTATTAAATGAGTTATTACATGTGAAACACTTAAAACAGAATTTGAAACCTAGAAACTACTGAATAAACTGCTATTATTTGAGCTTCATCATTGTATAGGTGGTATTATAAATTATGGGATTGCACATACAGAGTGTTAGGGCTTAGATGACAGACACCCCCCTACATAACTGATGAGAGCAGAGAAAGACCACAGAAGAAAGAGCATAGCCAGAAAAATAGACTAACCAAAAGAATATAATATTCTAGAAAGCAAATTAGGTAATCTCCTAAAGAAGGGAGAGATTCTATGCCATTAAAGATTAAAACAAGGACTTAAGAATGGCCCCTGGATTTGGCAAGATAGCAGTCATGGTTGATGTTGTTGAATAGGGATATGAATAGTTTGTACCATATATGTTAACAATGAGTGTTAAATAAGAAATTCATGCTAATTCCTTAACACATAGTAGGCATTAAAAAATACAGGTTGGGGCACCTGGGTGGTTCAGTGGGTTAAGGCCTCTGCCTTTGGCTCAGATCAAGATCTCGGGGTCCTGGGATTGAGACCCACATCGGGCTCTCTGCTCAGCTGGGAGCCTGCTTCCTCCTCTCTCTCTGCCTGCCTCTCTGCCTACTTGTGATCTCTCTCTGTCAAATAAATAAATAAAATCTAAATATATATATATATGTAAATAACCTATATATATATATATATATATATATATATATATATATATATATATATATAGGTTATTGGGTGCCTCACTGGGTTAAAGCCTCTGCCTTCAGCTCAGGTCATGATCTCAGAGTCCTGGGATCGCAGCCCATGCATTGGGCTCTCTGCTCAGCAGGGAGCCTGCTTCCTCCTCTCTCTCTCTGCCTGCCTCTCTGCCTACTGCCTACATGTGACCTCTTTCTCTGTCAAATAAAAAAAATCTTAAAAAATATATATGTTATTATTGTTGCTATTATTATCAGAATTATGTTCATCTTTTGCATCGCTAGATCCAACCTATGCCTCACCCTAGTAAATAAATGTTAGGGCAGATCCAGAGTCTCTCTCTGATACTGTCTCTGTCTATTTTGGCTCATCACCACTCACACCCCAATGTATGGACTCTAGGGATCTTTCTGTCACACACATCACATCGCATTATAGACAATTGATATTACAAGCTACCTTGCTTTTTTCCAAGGACAGCCATTTCTCCCAATATCCCACCCTATCTTATGAAAACAGTGTACACTTTATCAATTATTAGCATTTCCTGTGGTGCCGTGAGTCACCTGCATGGTCAATTAGGTGGTTTCCCTCTGCAAGACATGGAACACCGACCCTCCCACAAAGTGTGAGGAGTTTGCATGGGGCAGTGGTTTCTCCACCCTGCTTCTTTGCCATCCTTTGTATGGAATGCTTGACATTTAAAAGCCATGTCGGTATATAGCAAAATGCTTTTGTTTCTGCTTACCATCATTAAAAATAGCTTAATCTTAGATATACTGCAGCTCTATGGAGGAGATAGTCGAGGCTCTTGAATGATTAAATAAAGGGCTTAATATAAGAAATAAAACTGTACTAACAAGAACATTGCCATGCACACAAAGATCCATAAATAGAGTTCTGCACCCAGTCATAGAAAAGAGGCTTAAGCAAGTGCTTGTACCTTTGCAAAATGTTATCTTTCTCCTTGATGACAAACAGACTAACTTTTGGTCATTGTATTAATAATGTAGCTAAAACTTTGTACACGACTCATCTAAGCCTTTCAATTGCCTTCTTGTTGTTTGTAAGACCTGCTTAATAAACACCATTATCATTAGTCTACCCTTTATCGTCTAGGCACCAAATGTAAAAAACTGTAAAAAAAACCTTACTGAATAACATGTCCTTGGTTTGGTTGAAGGAGTTAACTCTGAATTGTAGATAGATGCACCTGCAAAAGCATGTTTCACTGATCAAACACTATGTTTCTTTAACAAAGACACTGTGTAATCAAAAATCACTCTCTATAAAAAAATTTTCCATCATGAGAATCTTTAACCATGCACTATAAATAAAGAGCCCTGAGAACAGTGTTTTCAGGGGATCCCCACACCACTCTTTGAGTCTGGTCTCCTCATTCAGAGTCACTGATGCCGTCCCCACCTTCTGGACCCTGCCTGTTGCTGGGGCTGGCTCCGGGCATGTGGATTCAAGGGGCAAGGCCAATTCTGAGTCAATCCTGGTTCGTATGCACATACCCTTAGGGGCTTTCCTCCACAATTCCCCTCTAAGTAAGAAAGGGAATGGACTCTTAGCAGTCAAAGACTATGCTCAGTGTTCCCTACAGCCAGCCAGTTTCAGGGATCCAGGACATAGCCAACCAAACCAAAAGGATATATGGTTGTAGAAGATCAAACACCTTGAATTCTATTTCTAAATTTCCTGCTTAATTTAGAGAGGCACTGAATCCATTTGTAATGCCCATATGGATTCCAACTGAAAAACTGATCCTGAGGTTCTGAATCATTGCTGTATGAATCATATTAATGCTATTTTCAAAGGTCTATGTGAAGTCCCAAATTATACGTTTCAAGATGAGAAGTATAATGTGTACCAAGATCAACTGATTTAAACCCTAAATGCACCTGTGTTCAAGCTGAAAATTTGCTATTTGGGTTTCTCTGAACCTTGCACCATGAGTCTTTCTAGATGACTAAGTCTTCCAATACTTGGAAGTATAATCATTTAAACAGAAGTCTTTAGAACTTTTAATGATGCAAGAGAAAAATCTTTCTGAACAAATATATTCTAATTTCCTAAACAAGGCAAAATGAATATAATCATATCTTTTCTTAGAGACTCCAAATTACTCATAAAAATGTCATAAATAGCCCAATCTAGGATAGATTTAAGACTCCAAGGGTTATTTAACCCTACACTAAATGGGTCCAGATGGTTGGTTTTAAGTTCTTAGCACTATTATAGTTTTTCTGTCTCCCTTCTTGTTGGCACCTGTCATTTCCTGCTGTTATCAGTTACTACCTACTGTAGTAGCTTCTTCCACATTTATTTGTTGCTTTTTATAGTTGAGAGTTTAGACAATGGATGAGAATTGTATAAAGTTTGTGTAAATGGATTCTAATGGGGCCATGAGAGATTTCACAAGTAAACAATCTAAAGTTACTCTAATGCTGTTTTTAAAAATAGGCAGGGTATAAACAAATAAAACCAACGGAATGTCGTGTAACATCAATGCTGGCTTCTCGGTTGTTTTGTTGGTTTATTTTGTTTTCCTTACTTCGTGATTCTTGGTCCTGTCTTATATTGGTAAGGATGATTAATGGGAGGTTTCCTACAACAAAAACTAGGCTTCTGGTGTGCTTCCTTCTCTTTACATAATATGGGCATCAGCCTGGTTGAAAATATAACCAGAATGACGAAAAGCATGAGCTCTTGTCCTGGGCCTTATTGCAAGAAGTCTGTTCCATAGGTATGGATTTGAGTGTCCTGAAGCCCATGAGGGGAAGTCAGGCTGTCAGCCACCACACTCCCATCCTGCAGAATTGGCTCCCAAGCACGCCTTTGTCTCTGGAGCCTCTTCCAACAGCATACCATCCGGGCCCAGAATTTCTCTGTACCAGGAAAAACCATTGCCCAACATTTCAGTATAATTCTGGGGAGCAGTTTCAATGGATAAGTGAGCTTCCAACCATTTAATTCCTTAAACAGCAGAAACTTTAACTGTTCCCAGGAGCCTGTGCATTGGCTTAGAAAAAGCCCTGCTGCTTCCATTCCCTAAAAATCCACTGGCAAAGGATGGCTGTGGCATCCATCATCTGTTAGCACAACAGCTGTAGAGGGGTCCCCGGGAGAGGCAGGGGTTTTTGTCTTGGAGCTTGCCTCTCATTGCCCCACCTCCTGCTCCCCAGGGAGGCTGGTGCATGAGCTTCTTTCCAGCTTCTTCCCTCTGGGCAGCTTCCAGCTTACTTGACCTGTTTTTCCACAGTCTCAAGACAGAGGGCATAGGAAAGCATTGAAATCACTTGAGGGTCTGCATTGTGTCCAGTTATAAAGCCCAAGGTCAAAGTGAAATACCATCCTTTTAGCAACCCTACCTCTCACAGATTTAGTGGTCAATTCTAATTAAAGATCAGCTTATGTTTCTTTCTTTTCTTTCCCTAGAGTAAAAGGAAAAAAAAGTTCTTTTCTTCTAGGAGATTCTGGATTCTTTATTTCTAAACATCATTAGAGGAAATATGTTTTCTTAACGATAGGAAAAGTAAAGATTTTGTCAATTCACCCAATCAGGATAGACTTATTTCTCCTTTAATTGTTAGAAGTTTTCTTCCCTGCCCATCTCCAGCTCAGTGTCCTGGGTCTCTAGATACATAATAGCTACTTAAGAAATATTCATTGTTTGAGGGGCACCTGGCTGGCTCAGTCAGTAGAGCATGTGACTCTTGATGTCTGGGTTGAGTTTGAGCCCCAAGTTGGGTAAAGAGATCAGGTAAAATCTTTTAAAAAGGGAGAGAGAAATATTCATTGGCTGAAAGAATGAATGGAAGGATGGCTGGATGGAAAAATGTCTGTGCACTATTCTTATCCACAGCACCCTCCCAACTAGGTAGAGAACCCTCACAATGCTTCTTGGCAGCTCTTCTTCAGGGACAATTGAACCAAAGCAAAATGGAATATCTTACGTCAGAAACAAAATGGAAATGGTCAACATGGGTGCATAAAGGAAACCTAACCTAACCTTCCAAGAATTATCGGTAGAGGAAGAGTGCCTGGGTGGCTCAGTCAGTTAAGTGGCCAGCTCTTGATTTTGACTCAGGTTAGGATCTCAGAGTCCTGGGATCGAGCCCCACATCAGGCTTCGTGTACACCAGAGCGGATTTTGCTTGAGGATTCTCTCTCCCTCTGTCTCTGTCCCTGCTCCCCCATTCACACATTCTCTCTCTCTCTCAAATACAAAAATAAATCTTAAAAAAAAAAATCAGCAGAAGGCACCAACCAGTCCCTGAACACTAAGTCTTTTCACAACATCTCAGGACTTAAGTGTTCCCCTGACTCAGCTACCCTGATCCAAATAAGACAGAAGACCACTAGGCAATCAATCAGCTGAAAAAGCCAAATAACTTGTGCATTTACCCCGTAAAATATCTTAGTCTGTAAGAAACCTTGAACTCACTTCTCCTATAACCATGAGTTTCCCAGTCTGCAGTTTAAAAGTCTTGCAGTAAACTCCTCTTTCTGTTTTGTTTTACTCATTATACAGAGTTTGGTTTCTGACAGGACCCATCAACCATAGGTGGGTCCTGCCAAAGGTCTTTTGGGGGTTCATACGATAGAATTAAATACTGAAGACACTTTTATTTACATCTTTGCTTTGTTTTGCAGAAGAGCTGGATGCAAACCTAGCTCTCTCAGTCCTGGGTAGAATTTCTTAGTGCATGGCTGGAGAGTTTTGTGTCTCCCTCACAGCTCAGTGCTGTTGGGCACCTCGGTATCCACTTGGTCTTGGAATGGCTGTGCATAACCAGGGTCTGAACAGGATTTCAAGTGGCTTCTCTGGGGCTCTGAAGCAATTAAAGTTGGGACTTGTTCTTCTTTGTCATGAGGCTGTTCCGTTTTGTTGTCTCAGACAACTACTGCCTCCATTCCAGAGGGCACCCTCCTCAGATGTTCCGGGATGCTGCAACCCCCTGAGAACACGGGGGGGGGGGGCCACAGAGTCAGAGGCTGGGGCTCAGTTTCATGGAACCAGGCCAAGCTTGCCTAGTGCAGCTCAGTGATTCTAACTTCCTTACTCCCATCCCCTGCAGTTGGTTTCTCCCTTTCCAGGAGCTGGGCCAGGCTTTGGGAAGCAGTCTCCCCCTCTCAGCAGGGCCCTCTAATTAACATTTCTTCTCTCCTCTTTTTCTGTGCTCCAGGTCCATTTGCAGCTGCCTGATCCCAGCATTAACAACTGCAGATCTGACCCCAGCCCTGATACAGCCTACCAAGGGAGGGTTTTGAGCCAAGAGAAGACAGGCCTGTGGTCAGGAGAAATGAAAGGAGCCTCCCCAGGATGACAAGAGGCCGTGCTTGTAACTCACAGTGCTGGGCATGAGAAAAGTGCTCTTACAGTAGTTGCTGTTCAGAGACTAGTTGTGTCTTCTTAAAGGGACTCCCCACATATCGCTTACCAGTGTCAAGGTGAACAAAACCAGCAAGCAGACAATGGAGAAATTGCACAACACCTTGATTGGGTGGTCCAAATTAGCATCTGCATGGGACAGATGATATCGTGAGGTTCTAAATGTGGAGGACAGGACACACCTCATCCGGGGCAGCATTTTGGCTGTGATTATACAACCAACATAACCCTGAGGAAACACCAAATGCAGAATGAGGAACGTGTTATAAAACAAAATGGCACGTGGTACTCACTCAGGCAGCAGAGAGACGAACACTGGAACAATACTGGAAAGATTACCATTGCCCCTGCACACAGATGATACACATATTTGTGAAGAAAAAAAATGGTGTGGAGGAGATAAAGAATTGACCTCATAAAAATTATATTAAAGGAGGTTAAAAAGACATGAGAGCCAAATGTAGGACCTGACCCTAGACCAGAGCCCATACCAGAGGGGAAGTGTTCTAAAAGACATGGAGAGGTCAACTAATGACACTGACTTGTGGAGGGCAGATCAGATAAAGTCCTTTTTTGGGCTGTATGGTTATGTCATAGGATACTCCTAATTCCTAGAAGACACACACTGAGATATTCAGGGGGGAAGGGCCATGAAGCATGGAACTTACTTCAACATTGTTCTGAAAAAAATGACATTTTGCATATATACATATACATATGTAGAGCTAGAGAGATAAATAAATACAGATTTATATTCTATATATATGACATTTTTCTCTGAACCGTTTTATATAAATGTACATATAGATGGAGTGGGGAAGAAAGATGCAAATGATAAAGCAAGTGGAGGCAAATGAAGACAAGATAGGTGCTCCTTAGTATTTTTATCTTTGTGGCATTTTTGTAACTTTGAAATTGTTCCCAAACAAAAAGTTCAAAAATCCGGCTGCAGTTTTTCGACTCTCCTCTGCTCCCTGAACCTTCAGAACTGGGGTCGAGGACATGAGGCCCCATCTCTGTGAAGCCTCTCGGGCACATCAGTCCTCATGAGCCGGGTCTGCTTTGAACTTACCTATAATTCTGAAGCCAGTGTTCTAGGATGACAACCACTCTGGGCCTCTATGGGGGAAAGGTATCAAGACGCACTAAGGAAGACACAACCCCACCCCAAGTCTGGTTTGGAAAACAAACAAATCTGCAGTCATCACTAACTAACTAATCAACAAACATGTATTGGTTTTAAATTCCATTAAATTCCATTGTTTGAGCAAAAAGTAGAGTTGCAGCATAGAAATTTGAGTGTGGCGTGGGGGTCGGGAGGAGCTGGGTCTCAATCCTGGCTCTGCCGCTACCAGCGGCGCCGCCCCCTAGGGCAAGCGACTCTGCCCCTGACTCCCAGTTTCCTTCTCTGTGGAGAACAGTCAGCAAAGTTTGGTCAGCAAGACTCAGTGAGGCAGTAGAGATCAGGTTCTCAGGGGAGGGCATGAATGGGGGCGTGGTAAGAGCTCTGCAATCAGGAAGTATTCTGATGATAAAGTCTCTTCCCCAACTTGGTGATGCTGCTGGATGAGCTCTCACAGTTACAAGGGCTCTGCTGAGCCGCAAGGCGGGGTCATGTGGGGGATGCAGTTTTGGAGACATGGCTGGTGGGGGGGAAGAAGGATTCCTTGGTGGGAGAAAGCCTGATCAAGAAAGCCACCTAAACAAGACCTTTTTGCTCTAGGGAGCTTCCCTCGACTGAAGCGGTGGTCCACCAGGCCTTCCTCCACTGTTGAATAAGGACATAGACACACACACACACACACACACACACACACACACACACACACTAGATCAAAGGGCTGTGCATACTGGACAATTTCACCGCAAAGGCCTAATCTCTGCTGTAGGAATTATCAATCCCTCCACAGAGGTCACACACTTTGGCCTCCAACAAATACTATAAACAATTAAAAGTGCTTTTATTTATTTTTTTAAAGATTTTATTTCGTAATTCGACAGAGAGAGGGGGAACACAAGCAGGGGGAGTGGGAGAGGGAGAAGCAGGCTTCCCACTGAGCATGGAGCTCAATGCAGGGCTCGATCCCAGGACCCCAGGATTATGACCTGAGCTGAAGGCAGACACTTAACGACTGAGCCACCCAAGGGCCCTAAAAATGCCTTTAAACCATGAATTCAACTCTAAGAAATCCTGAAGGCAAGAAGGAACCAGAGTCTGGGGCGAGGTGGGGGGCAGGAGGACGACACTCCTCTTTCTGCAGGTGGTCATCACACAACCTGGGTCTGCTGCCCACTTCTCTGGAGTTGTCTGATGTCCTAATTCCAGAGATGCTTACTTGACCCAATCTGGATTCTGATTTGGGCCCTGAATGCCTGTTGCCTAAACTCCGTTTGCCTAGTAGGAGCTAGTTCTCTATATTTCTAACATTCTTTTCCCATCATCCTCTGTCCATGTTGTTCTCTCGGCATGTGGGAGCCAGCGTGGCCGGCCGCTAACACAGTGCATCATGGACAAGAGGATTTTTCAGACAGTACTTTAACTTGCTAAACAGTGGCCTCACACCACACCTCCTCTCATTCATGCCCCAGATGTTGATGCTGGCCCCTGTGGGCCAGGCCCTGGGGTAGACAGGCAAGTGTGGAGAAGAATGAGCCCTCATCCCTGCCCTCGAGGAGCTCAGCATCCTGCCGGACAGCTGGACACAGATAACCAACACAGGGCAGAGTTGCAGCTCAAACACCACTTCTTCTCAATCCAGCGCCCGAGCCAGTATCTGAGCAGCTTACTGAAAACGCAGTCACGAAGCCCTGGCACACCAGACCTACCAAATCAGAGTGTCTGGGGGTAAGGCCTTGAAACCAGCATTTTAACAACAAAGCCTTAGATACTCTGACATTGAAAACTCACATACCTGCCTTCTACCCTACTACAAATTCAGACACATCTGGGTGTTGCTGAGGGGCCAGGAGGACAGGCCCATCAAGGATCTATTTCTATAGGGTTCCTAGGAGCCCATGAGACTAAGAGGGTATCAAGAGATAGCACAACCATGAAAATTCTTCAGGAAATGGGAGGCCTGGAGCTTTGGGAACACAAGAGAAGGTGAAGGGATTCACCCCACCCAGCGCTGTGACTGTTGACAGATGTTGGGGTGCAGCGTGAGAGGAAATGGCAGAGGCCCCCAGATGCTGCCAAAGAGAAGCAGGAGCAGCGCCGCAAGCAGACCACCTGAGGCTGAGAGGTCAGGGGAGGAGGAATTGGCCCCGAGGTCAGCGCCCTCTGTCTCCCACGGCTGTGCTGCAGCCTGGGGACGCCCTGAATGCACGGGAAAGAATGTTTTAGGGGTGGGGAAGTGAGTGAGCTGTCTACACCGCAGCTGCCGATGTCTCGAGTCGTCTACTTGGAGAGAAACAGCTGGCATTCCCAAAGCGTCCTGCCTCAGTACCGCTACTGCTTCCTGAACAGTTTAAAGGGAGCCTCGTGTCCCCCCAGGCCTCTGGCAGGAGTCCCCAGGCTGTGCGCTCCCCTGCATACCCCCTAAGGGGGGCTGTCAAGGAGACAAGTCCCGATTTGCAGGTGAGCACATGTTAGCCCCAGGCTGGATCACCCACCCCCCCCTTCAACACTGGCCTTCTCACGTGCACCGGGTCCCTGGCTTGCATCCCTGAGGGGTCACACGCTGATGGCCAGGACATCCACAGGTCCGCAGGGAGCCGGCAAACCAGCCAGCCCCCAGCACCCCCAAGTCAGTGCTCCTGCGCCCCCCACCTCCACGCTGGGCTGCGGAAGGCACGCGCACTCGCATTCACCGAATCCGGCCTCCGCCAAGGACTCTTCCCAAGACTTGGGGAAATTAGTTACCTCCTTTTTTTTTTTTTTTCTAAAGAAAGAGGTGGGGGTTTTAGGGGGGGTTTGTTTTGTTTGTTTGTTTGTTTGCTTAAGATTTTATTTATTTGACAGAGAGAAACACAGCCAGAGAGGGAACACAAGCAGGGGGAGTGAGAGAGGGAGAAGCAGGCTTCCCGCCGGGCAGGGAGCCCGTTGTGGGGCTCGATCCCTGGTCTCCGGGATCATGACCTGAGCCGAAGGCAGTTGCTTAACCAACTGAGCCACCCAGGCACCCTTTGATTTCTTTTTTTAAAAGAAAATATATTTATTATTAATTTATTTGGGGAGTGGAAGGGCAGAAGAACAAGCAGACTCCCCACTGAGTGCTGAGCCCAATGCTGAGCTAGATCTGAGATATCTGAGCAAGTCACCCAAGTGCCCTTAGTTACCTCCTTTGAGCTTCAGTTCTCTGGTATTAAACTTGCATCGTGATGTGTATCTCCCGGTACCGCTTACTGAGTAGCAGCCCCTTCCCACTTGTTTATGGTCGCCAGGCCCGTGGATTTGCAGTTTGAAAAGACAAGTTTATAATCGGCCATTTTGTTCATATTTTCATATATTGATCTCAGTTTGAACATTTAGCTAATAGAAAAGACTTTAGATGCAGCAGGAAATTCTCCAAAGATATTTTTGATGGGTGGTAGGTTTTAAAGTGTCTCTAGGCCTCCAGAATGGATGGCAGATAATTAGCATTGCTCTTGCCTGAGAAATCAGACTAATTACTGGTGAAGCTTGGCTAATGGGGTCTTTTGTGAACTCCCTCCCTAAAGGAGAAATCTTTAACTTTTCACGAAAACTCAATCTCATTTGTGCTGCTGATTCCTAATATTTCTAAATAAATGCTTGGCCTCTGGGCTTTTGTAGTCAAATAACCCAAATCAAAGCAAGCTGCTCTGCCAAGGGAAAAATTTATTTTGTGTAAATCTACTGGAAGAAACTTTTAGAATCAGTTTGGAACCACCATAGGCAAAGACTAGCTGCAGCCCACTGTGGGGCAAGTTTTATGGATGTGGGCTAAAAGATGAATTTACTCCATTTGGGCTTAAATGGCTTGTTGAGATGGCTTACATGGCAAAACACTGGTGTGTTTCAGAGACCAGAGTATGCAAGAAGCACACTTGTCCCCAGACCCCACATCAACTGCTATACGTAGACAGGGCCAGGGTTTTGTGTCTAAACCAGAGGAGCCAAAAATCCAGGGAAGTCCATCACTTGTCCTGTATCAACCTAGAAAGGAGGGGAAAGAGCCTGGGAGGGGAAGAGGAGACTGAGACAAGGGGTCACTCAAAGACAGTCAAACTTGAAACAGATACATGTAAGTGCCAAGAGGAAGAGAGGGATGAGCAATTTAGACCTTGGCAGGAGTCTGGAGAAGATTCCAGAAGTGACCCAGAGCTGAGGAGTAGCCTACATGGTTGGCTGGAGGGACTTACTCCAACAGAGTCTCCAATGACCTTGAAGGGGAAATGTGGAATATTCTATAGATGAGTCTTTCCTTCCTAGTTATTCCTTGTCAAGGACTTTCACAACAACTCTTAAAATACAGGGTCAAAGTGGAACTTGGGAATTCTGGGTGTTTTCGATTCTTTTTGTAATATTGAATTGCTTTGGATTATCTCTTGGGTGACACTGAGATCTTTCTTCATTGTATTTTTACCAACTCCACTGGTTCTTTTCAAAAAATTGGAGAAGAGAGTGTTATCTGTCCCACAGCTGCTTGGGATATTATGGGTCTGCAATCTAGTCTAACTATGGAATAGAAAAAAAATGCTTTTCTTTGGTTTAAAAAAGGTACTATCCAATTTTTTCTAAAAGAAAACAAAGATTGGATAGAAAATTTCAAGAAGATAAAACAAAGAGGGACAAAAATAGTTTCAAGAGATTTTTTTTTTAATTGTAATAAGAGTACCTGGCAAATGTTAGGACTCAATAAACCTCTTTTTTCATTCCCTCTCATCTATGCCTCCACTTGGCCTAGAATATCCTGACCAAAATCTTCTTTAAATTATTTGGCATCTACATTCTCTAGTTCCATTCTTAACATGTGTATTTCCCCTCCAGGAAATAAACTTAGGCAGGGACCTCAGTCACCACATGCAAAACTAAATATGTCACAAAGGCCCATTCCTAGCAGAACAAGAAAGCTTCTCATTTCTAAATGACTATGGTTCTCAAACTGCAGTATGCATATGGACTGGTTGGAGAACTTATTAAAATGCATATTTTTGGGAACTTCTTCTAGAATAACCCGGTCTGGGGTACATTTTTGAATAGTCATTCTAGGAAATTCTGGTTCAGGTATAAAAGATAATTGTGAAAGCCTGTATGAGGGCTATAGTCATATCATAAGTCTTAGGGAACCGGTATCAACTCCTAAGAGGAATAAAGGGTCATTTCTCTCTACTTCTTGGGACCAAAAAGGAATCATCTCCAGGATGTGGAGCTCAAGAGGTCACCTGGTTCAGTCATCCCACTCCAAGATGGTGCTCTGTGAATCTCTGTAACCCACAACAGCCACTGCCCCCTCCTAAAGATCACATGGGAGCAAGAGTCCATAGCCTCCCATGCAAAGCCATTCCTGTGTTTAATTGCCCTTCAGTTAAGAAATTCTTCCTTACATTGAATCAATTATCTCATTGCAAGACTCATCGTTTTGCTCCATTGTCTGTGGAGATGGACAACTTATTGTGTAATTTCTATCCATTCATTGAATCTCAGTTATTGATTAAAATAGTACACAGAAAATCAGCAAGATTATATAATTGCTGATTAAACAATCACCATCAGCCCATTTACTTAATTGACAGCCAGCAATAGTAGAATATGTATTCCTTTCAAGTGCACATGGAACATTCACCAGCCTACACCATATCCTTGGTCATAAAATAAACTTTAATAAATTTAAGAGAATTTGAGTCTTACAATATATGTTCTTTGGTCATCATGGAATTAAACTAGAAGTCAATAAATAAAAGAAAAAACGGGAAAATCTCCAAACATTAAATTCTTATATTTGAAAGGAAAAAGAATCTCAAACAACTTATCTAAGCTTCTACCTTAATTAATGAAGAAAAGAAGAGAAAAATAAACCTAAAGGAAGCAGAAGGAAGGAAATAATATAAATCAGAGTAGGAATTAATGAAACGGAAAGTAAACAATAGAAAAATTAACACAACCAAAGGCTAGTTCTCTGGAAATCACAATAAAATTGATAAACATCTTGGAAGACTGAAAAAAAAATGATAAAAGACACAAATTTCCAAGATCAGGAATGAAGACATCACCATCAATTCAATATGCATTCCTAAGATAAGGGAGCACTATAAACATCTCAGTGTTCATAAATTCAAAAATTAGATAAAATGAAGTGATTCTGTAAAAACCTCAAACACCAAAACCTACCCTGAATGAAATAAGTAATCTAGATAGTCTTAAAACTATTAAACAAATTAAATCCGTGGTCAAAATCTTTCTGAAAAAGGAATTTCTAGCCCCAGATTATATCACTGCTTAATTCCACCTAACATTTAAAGAAGAAATAACACAAATGCTACACAATGTCTTCCACAAAACAGAAGGGGAAGAAATACTTTCCAATTTATTTTATGAGAGCAGAACTATCCTGATACCAAAACTCAACAAAGACTGTACAAGAAAACTACAAACTGATATCTCACACGTAGATACAAAAATCTTCAATGAAATATTAGTTAATTGAATCCAGCAATATATATATGTATGTATGTATGTGTATATATATATAAAATATACCATTACCAAATTGGATGTATGCTCAGAATACAAGGCTGGTTTTAACAATCAAAAATCAATGTAATCCATCCTGTCAACAATCTGAAGATAGTATGAATTGATGAAAAAAAAAAGAATTAGACAAAATTTAACATCTGTTCAGTCAAAACTTTCAGCAAACTAGAAAGAGAAAAGAACTTCTATTAAAGGACAAAAAGCTTATGCCTAGCATCATACTTAGTGGGTGAAAGACTGAGTATTCTCCCCCTAAGACTGAAAACAAGGGAAAGATGTCTGCTCTTAAAACTGCTATTAAATACCATACTCATCCTAGATAGTGTAATGAGGCAATAAAAAGTAATAAAAGGCATAGAAATTAGAAAGGAAAAAACTGTCCCCATTCACAGATGACATGATTGTCCTCATGGAAGATCTCAGAAAAGCTATAAAAAGTTTCTAGAAGTAAAAAATGAGTTTTATAAGGTCTTAAAATACAAAGCCAACACAAAAAATATCATGAATGGTTGGAAATTAAAAAAAATTTTTTTTAAAGATTTTATTTATTTGACAGAGAGAAACACAGCCAGAGAGGGAACACAAGCAAGAGGAGTGAGAGAGGGAGAAGCAGGCTTCTTGCGGAGCACGGAGCCCCATGTGGGACTCGATCCCGGGTCTCCAGGATCATGACCTGAGCCAAAGGCAGTTGCTTAACCAACTGATCCACCCAAGAGCCCAGAAACTAACAATTTTCAAATACCACTTATAAAATGAAGTTTCAGGCATAAATCTAATATTCAACCTCAGGTTGTTGACTGTTTTTCAAATTCCTACTGAACTAAGACATTTAGAAGTACAAAACTGAAGTTCAAAAACAGGCAAAAGTAAGTTATGATGCCAGAAGACAGAGACATCGCTGTAGAGGGAGGAGAAAGGATGCAGTATTTGGAGAAGGGCATAGAAGGGCTTCTGACTTCTCTGGTATTACCCCTTTTCTTGCCTCGGGTAATGCTACGTTTACTTTGTAATCATGTACTAGAATAAACTACTATGAATTGTGCATTTTTTAATGTTCTTCATAACAGATTTATAAATAATGATAAACATAAAAAGAAAATACAAAGTGCTATCCTGTCTTGAAACATTTGTAAAACTACATTTATGAAATTGCAGTTTTAATTTTGTATTTACCAATTGATCATTAGGTGAATGATTTGAGAACTATGTCTGTTTAATTGAACTTCACCTAATTTACAAAGATGACTAGACCTCCATAAAATATTTTTATTTCATAAAATTTGCATCATCCTCACCCAAATTTTCATTACATTGTTACCTCTCAATGACAGTAAGTGTTGTTACAATGGCTAACACCAATGGTCCTTCCAAAGCTTGAGGATGCTTTCATTTGGGTAATGGGTGGTCTTAGGGTCAGAGAATTGGAATAACCCCCCATCTACATAAGGTCCATCTTTTTTTGTTAGTTTGTTTCAAGCAACCACAATTCCTCTATTTCCCTCTCTGTCCTCCTCCTGCCCCCAGACACAGGTAACTAGAGAATGTCCTTGTGATTATCCTTAGCTGTTAATGTATTTTTTTAAATTATAAATGGTAGAAAGTTCCAGTTATACAGGATGAATAAACTCTAGAGCTCTAATGGACAGCACGATGACTATAGGTAACAATACTGCATCACATGCTTGAACTTTGTTGAGAGTAGATTTCAAATGTCCTCACACCACACACACACACACACACACACACACACACACACACGATTACTTTGTGAGGTGATGACTATGCTAATTAGCTTGATTGTGGTAAACATTTCACAATGTATCTGTATATCAAAACCTCATATTGTAGACCATAAATATATACAACTTTTATTTAATTATACCTCAATAAAGCTGGAAAAATTATATAGGTTTTATGTGTATAAATTTTTAATTTATACAAATTATTTATGCCATAGATCTCTCTTTTTCCCCACCTAACACCATGGTTTTGAACAGTTTTCTCTCATGCTGTGTGCACATCCAGTTCATTATTTCTGACTGCTGCAGAGTTTAGTCAATGTAATCTTCTACTTTTTTATCCCTCTTTTTTTTCTGTGATGAGCAACAAAAAAACACTGCGCACCTCCTATCCATCTCCTGTGCAAAAATGTTCTCTAAAACATATATCCAAGGTTAGGATAATCTGATCCTCAAGTATGTACTTGCTAGGTACTGCCAAAATGCAGTCTCCAGAATAGTATCCCATTACGCTTTTAGTTTGTATTCCCCTGATTGTTAGTGAGGTAGAGCATTTCTTTCATAGACATATTAATCATTTAGATTACTGGTTTGGTGAACTGCCTATTCATATCCTTTGCCCATCTTTCTTCTGGGTTTCCAAGTACTCTGATTTAACTGATTTAAACAAGTTTTCCCCAAAGTACAAAGTAAACAATTTGACTGTAAAAGTTTTTCTTCCATAAAAACATTATAGACAGAATTCAAAGTATAGCCAGATAATCAAATATGAGAAAATATTTGCAGCATCTAAAATATCAGGGGAGGGGCGCCTGGAGGGGCTTAGTTGGTTAAGCGCTTGCCTTCCACGCAGATCATGATCCCAGGATCCTGAGATCCAGCCTCACATTGGGCTCCCTGCTCAGTGAGAAGCCTGATTCTCCCTCTCTCTCCCTGCTGCGCTCCCTCTTCCTCTGATTGTGTGCTCTCCCTCTCTCTCTCTGTCAAATTAATAAATAAAACCTTCAAAAAAAAAATCACAGAAGTCTCCATCCTAACTTATTTAATCCTCCCAGTGGTCACAGAGGTCAGTGCCCTTATAACTTCCATTTTATATATGAGAAAACTGAGACTAGAGAAGCTAAATAACTTACCCGTAATCCAAGAGTTAATTAGAAGATTATCTGATTTTAAAGCCTACGCTCTGGGACTTCTGCTTTTCCTTTCCACAGGGAAGACACTTGAAAGTCAGCACTCCACCCTAACAGGTAAGAAGCTAAACGGACTGAAATATCAAGATCTCTTTTTGGATCCATAAGAGCGCGCCGGGCACAAGGCAACCCAAGATCGGACAGGCGAATACGGGGAGCTGCAGCTGACTGAAGCAGAGACTCAGGAGGAGAAGAACCTGCGGGAACCAAGCCCAGGATAGAAAACCTCAACTGGAATTGATACATTGCCGGAGGCTCAGTGCCGACAGTCTCAGGGCTAAAAACTCCAGGGGTGTCCGTTCATAAGGGGAGCCCACGATATTCTGAGATTTACCTCTGGGAGCTTGATTAGGTTCCCACAGTAAGTATCAAAGAGAAATCCCTCATATTTCTGGCAGGAGGAAGGGAAGAGTAACCATTTGGAAAGCATCGGAGCTCAGCGTTCCTCTTAACAAGGCCTACCCTCAGGGGAAACTAGTTAAGGAGGACCTCACCTACTGGGGTAAGCTCAGAGCCTGATGGACCTGAGGAAGGGAAATAACAGCTCTAGCCATTTTGTCCCAGATAAGAGAGAGAAGACAGAAATACCTCTGAAGTTCACAGTCCGGAGGCAAAGGCTGGGTAAGAGACTGAGCCTTGAGACGAGAGAACCTGGAGACGAGAGAACACTTCCCCTCCCCCAACACCACACCACACCACCGCGTTACTAAAGGCCTATTTCTCGCAGTTTCTTTTCCCGGGGACATCATGTCCCGCTATCAAGCAAAAAAAATTACAAGGCGTACCAAGCACAATTTGAAAAACACACAGCAAGCATTAGAACGAGATATGGCAGGGATGTTGTCCTCATCAGACCAGGAATTTAAAACAACTTTGATTAACATGCCAAGAGCTCCAATGGGTAGACAGCATGAAAATCAGATAAGCAATGTAAGCAGAGAGATAGAAATCCTAAGAAAGCACCAGAAAGAAAACAAGAAAGTTCTTCCGGGCGCCTGGGTGGTGCAGTCGGTTAAGTGACCAACTCTTGGTTTCAGCTCAGGTCATGATCTCAGGGTCCCAAGATGGAGCCCCACATCAGGCTCCATGATCAGCGGGAAGTCTAATTGAGATATTTTTTTTCTCCCTCTCCCTCTTGGTCTCCACGCTTGCTCTCTCTCTCTCTCTCTCTCTCTCAAATAAATAAATAAATCTTAAAAGAAAAGAAAGACCTAAAATTAATAATCTAAGTATCTATCTTCAGAAACTAGAAAAAGAAGAGTAAAATTAAGCCAAAGTAAGCAGAAGAAAAGACTATGCTCTTAACAGTTTCCTTCTATTCCTTCTAGCAGATTGAGAACACCAATCTCCAATTGCCCACCTTCTCTTGAATCTCTTCTTCCCCTTCCTTCTGTTAAAGTCCATACTCCTCAATAATATCAATGTCTCCAACCCTAGGAAGTTTTTATAGATTTTTTTCACCCTACTACATTTATAATTTTTTCTTTTTTTTTTTTAAAGATTTTATTTATTTATTTGACAGAGAGAAACACAGCTAGAGAGGGAACACAAGCAGGGGAAGTGAGAGAGGGAGAAGCAGCTTCTGGCCGAGCAGGGAGCCCAATGTGGGGCTCGATCCCCGGTCTCCGGGATCATGACCTGAGCCGAAGGCAGTCGCTTAACCAACTGAGCCACCCAGGCGCCCGTATAATTTTCTTATTATACTAACCAATTGTAGTTCATACTATAATTGTGATGCTAATTACTTTTTACAGGTAAATTACTCTTTCACCAGCTATAGTATAACCCCCTTGAGTACATGACATTTTAATTCTTTGTATTGCTAGGACAAGTACCACAGGGTCTTGAATTTAAGGCCCACAGTATACACATGATGCTTTAAAATAAATAAATTCATAAAACACCTTTATCTTACTTTCTGTCATTGATATCCATAGAGAATAGAAGATAGAAATGTTTCATGTGTCTTTTAGGCATCTGCCTGATTTTCTTTTGCTGCTTGTGGTAAGTACTAACTTCTTTTTTTTGTTTAAGTGGCCAATTAAGTAAACAATTTTAATTGAAAGAGTTAAAATATTTCCTTCCATCTTTGGCCTGAGCATTCGCTGGTTGAATCATCTTAGGGCAATTATTTCTGTTACTGTTCCATTTTTCTTATTGGTAAAATGTGGAAGATTGTATGCTTCAGGGTCTTTTGGACAGAATAATATAAGAATATAGAGCCTATGTAAACATGTGGATGGTGAGTTTAAAAAAATAAAGTTGGGCGCCTGGGTGGCTCAGAGGGTTAAGCCTCTGCCTTTGGCTCAGGTCATGATCGCAGGGTCCGGGGGATCGAAGCCCTCTCTGCTCAGTAGGGAGCCTGCTTCCTCCTCTCTCTCTGCCTGCCTCTCTGCCTACTTGTGTTATCTCTCTGTCAAATAAGTCAATAAAATCTTTAAAAAATAATAAATTAAAAAAAATAAAGTCATCACTGTTAAACCCCTTGATTGATGAAGCAGTGTCCTATAAACCTGTAAACGTGAACATATGCAGTTATATCTTATTTATAGTATATCTTTCTATCCTTTTCAAAATAGTAAAATATGTATAATGGTGGCAACAGAGTAGTAGTAGACTTACAAACCAGACAGTTAGATCCAGAATTGTAGTAGATTGCAAACCAGTTAGAATTGCAAACTTAAAGGTTGATAAAAACAATTAAAGAGGTATTAAGAAAGATCCCAGTTTTGTTGTCAGTCAACTGGTCAGTAAAATAAAATAAAATAATTAAAAAAAAAAATAAGTACCTGGAAAACAAGAAAGCTATTTGATTTAAAAAATATGAAAAAAGTTTAAAAATAGAAAAAAGATATCAAAGAGAGCTTTTCTATACAGAATCATCTGTCTTTTTTTTTTTTTTTAAGATTTTCTTTATTTGTCATAGAGAGAGAGAGTGAGAGACAGGAAGGCAGAGGGGATACAGGTTCCCTGCTGAGCAAGGAATCTGGTGCGGGACTCAATCCCAGGACCCTGGGATCATGACCTGAGCAGAAGGCAGATGTTTAACCAACTGAGCCAACCAGGCGTCCCTCATCTGCCTTTTTAAAAAAACTGTTTTAAAATAATGACAGATTTTTCAGAGAATTATAAAGATAGTACAGAGAAAACCCTATATCCTTCACCCAGTTCCCCCAATGCTTACATCTTACAAAAGATGACATCAAAATTAAGAAACTAACATTGGTAAAATATGGGTGAGGTTCTGCCATTTTATCACATGTGAGTATGTATAACCACTACTGAAATCAAATGCAGAACCATCCCATCCCACAAAAAATCTCCCTGGTGCTATTCTTTATAATTCAGTTTGCTTGTAAGGAAGGTAATAATAAGTAGAAAGAGTGAATTAGAAGCCTGGGGTCTGGGAGTACATTCAGGGAGGTGTGTGTGGAGACATAAATGGAAGGAGAAGACTATCCAAGAACTGTCACTAAAGCCAGACTCTCCAATGTGTTAGGGATTCTTGGTTGAGGAACTTCCATTACTACTCATGACTCCCCTGAGAGATGAACTCTTAAGTGAAAAGAGATTAAAATTGTTCCTCTACATCACCCCACAAGGTGGGCCTTCATCTCCTGCCCTACATCTCCCCAGTCTGGCCCATTCACTCATTCTCTGGCTTCTCATTCACTAAGAGTTGCACCCAATCCTCAAATCCCTCAGTCAGACCCTGGCCTGCCTAATCTAACAAGTACCACCACCTACCCCAGGTAACCCTACCCCACATATACGTATAAATGCAGGTATTCCCAGGACTCCATCCGCACCCTCTCTTATTGTGCCTTATCCTCATGGCCCCACGGAACTCATCCCAGCTTGCAAGCCTAGCTCCAGACAGCTTGCTATGAGGTAGCCCCGCGTGCATGGAACTAGCACCAAGAATTCAACTCCATTATTCTAGTGGAACTTTTCCTCCACTGTGCTCCCTCTTGTGGTAACTAGAATCATTACCCTCTCAGTCACCTAGTCTAAAAGCCTCAGTAATTTTTAATTTTCTCATATCCCTTATGTCCAGCATCCACTAGACGGGCTTTTGACCACCTTTTTGTGATTCCCTAGTTTTTCCTGCAATTCCCTCGGATCCTGATTATTTCCCACGGGCACCACTAAGATAACTTCATTCTCTTCCACAGTGCTGCGTGTTCTTTCCCTCAAAACTTGGAATAGAGAACATCACTCAGACTCCTGGGATGGCTCACCGCCCATAATGGTGAGCTCCTCCTTCTGGCATGGAAGCCTTCCATTCCCTAGATACAGAGTGTGCTGTAGAGCCAACCTACTTTTGCTTCTGCTGCTCCTCCACTGTCCCTTTTACCTGCTCAACGAAATTCTATGCTTCATCCTTCAAGACCACTTTCAAAGCTGTCATCTCCATTGAGCTTCTCTGACCTCCCAGATGGAATTAATCCTCCTTGGCATTCCTGTGGCACTTCACTGTAACAATTACTTAAGTCTGCCTAGAAATATGGTTTATGAACATTCCTAACATTGCAATCACCTCAGTCATTTTTGATATAGCAAAATATTGAAGACAGATAATGGGTTTTAAAATTAAACCTGGGTTTGAATCCCAGCTCTTTTGTTGACTGTGAGACATTGCACCACTCAGCCTCCATGAGACTAATTTCTTCAAAGTAAAATGGGGAAATAGTATCTACTAAGCTTGCTATAGGAAATAAACAAGGTAATGTGGATGAAATCCAAGCACAATGTCTTCTTACTCACAGTAGCACTCCAAAAATATTAGCTCATGTCTCCACTTTGTATCATACTTAGTATCTAAGGCAAGGCTTTAGGAACAGCAGGCTGTTTAAAAATGTTTCTTGGATAAAATTGATAATCTGATGGGAGAAAATTGTATTAAAAGAGTCTAAGGAATTACAGCTAAAGCCACAAAGTAGCTGAACACTGAGAAGATAGCAGAAGAAAATATTTTAATAGAGAGAAAAAAGGGGAATAATAAGTTTTAGGAAGTAGAATGGTAAACAGGGATTCCTGAGGTCAGGGGCCAAGAGGAAGACAGTGTATTTGTGACTTCCGAATGAATATCAATAGTAATAATACAATCAAACTCACCTTCAAGGTATCTATTCAGATTGTGCCCATATTCTCTCATCTCTCAGTCTTATCAGAAATGCTTAGCAGTGGACATTCCACTCAAAACTCCGTATTCATCCATTTCAGAGTATTTGCAATAAGAACAAGTATTTTCACAAATGCTTTTTTCAATCACAAGGGTAATTAGTTGACAGGCTTAGGCTTCCGCAACCACCAATTCAGGGTCTTAATCTAATGTGCTCTCACTATTGTACCTTCTAGGTAGAGTTGGTAAAATGAATTCTGGGATAGCTGAGGTATGGGAAGTGTACTTCAATATTAGGGTAAATTATCTTTTTAAAAAAATCTCCTAACTGACCAGACTGAATATCAGTGAGCTTACAAACAGGTAAGAGAAATGCCTGATGACATGTATATGATAGGAGACCCACTGGCTAGCTACCATGCAGTCTGGGATTTGTCTTATTTTCCTCTATAAAACCGAATTGATATCCAGAAGCACCAAATAGGAGAAAAGACATAGAAGAACCAAGAGTATAATTTCCCTAACAGATTTAAAAGAACCTTACTATCTATATCATCTTTTAGAGATATAAAATTATGTGTGACAAATTTTATCAGCAGCAGTTAATATATAATAATATCATAGATGAGAACCATAGGTTCTTATTTTATAAATAATTAATAGTGGAAAATTGCAGAGAAAGTAATTATGATTCTTTTAAAGCAACCAGATGATACAACTGGTGTGGACAACAAAGAAAATTTACTAATAAGTAGATAGTAAAGAAATAAAACCTATTTTTTGAAGGAAACAAATTAGAATATATGAGTCAATACATGGGTCCATGTAAACAACTCCATAACATTGAAATAAAATATTTTACCTTAGATAGAAATTCTCAAAAATTTTGGCCAAAAACATTTAATTTCATTTCATCTAAATTTTCTCATTGCCCTTTATTACTTGCTTATATATATTTTACTTACAACTGTCATAATCCTTTTAGGCAAAATATTTTACTTAACTTTGACATCTGCTCCTTTACATTTGAAGTCTGTAATCCCTGGAGTTTTATTTTAATGATTATTTTTTTTTAGAATCCTTTAATAACAAATATAAAGTGATTTTGTATACATTTTATGAATTAATATTTATTAACAACCTGTTACAGAGGAAAATGTTGACTTGTTAAAAATGTCTTATTACATAGAAAAACAAAATGTGAATATGCAATAAGAGAAAGAGACTTGTGACTATAATAAACACTTCCACTTTGAAAGCAGAAAAATTAAAGAAGTACTGCCGTCATTGATCCATAGAAAATCTGAGATGTTCCTGGAAAGACACCTGATGGGTGTATAATATTTCTTGACTAGCTCGAGTCTGCTTCTTGGGAGGATGTTTTTTATCCAGTTTCTTTGTGGCTTATGGCTCCATGCTCTAGGAATATGTTCTTTTTCTGTTATACTACTTATCCACAGCAAAGAGAGTATGTATGTCTCCTTGGTAGCAGCACAGGTTTCAGCCAACTTTTTTTCAGTAGATGCTGACAAAGTTATTTTAAATCCTAAAGAGTCATAGATTTCTTCATTTTTTGTTTTTTTGGTTTTTTTGGTTTTTTTGGTTTTTTTAGTTTTTTTTTTTTTGTTTTTTAGAGAGAGAGCACATGGAGGTGGGCAGAGGGAGAAGGAAAGAGAGAGAGAATGCCAAGCAGGCTCCATGCCCAGCAGGGAGCATGACATAGAGCTTGATTCCATGAGATCATGACCTGAGCTGAAATCAAGAGTCAAACACTATTGCATGGAGCACTGGGTGTGGGGAATGGGGAATGAATCTTGGAACACTGGGAAAAAAAATTTAAGTAACAATTAAAAAAAAAAAAAAAGAGTCAAACACTTAACCGACAGAGCCATCCAGGTGCCCCAAGAATCACAGATTTCTAATATCCTGATTCATGTTTTGTTTTGTTTTTTAATATAACTTTCCTAAAAACGTAGTAGACATTTTGGGGTGCCTTGGTGGCCCAGTTGTAAAACGTCTGCCTTCAATTCAGGTCATGATCCCAGGGTACTGGAATTGAGTCCTGCATAGGGCTCCCTGTTCGGCGGGGAACCTTCTCCCACTGCCTGCTGCTCCCCCTACCTGTTCTCTGTCAAATAAATAAAAATAAAAATCTTTTTTAAAAAAACACATAATAGACTTTTTATCTATTGGTGTCATTTCCACATTTCAAAAGTTCTAGCAATAGTACTTTTCTAGATATTCTTCTTAGATTTGCTCTATATCATTGCTTTCTGGCTTCCATGACTATCTTTCTGCTTATTTGTAGGTAAGTTAAACTTATCAGACCTCAGTGGGAGAACTACATTTTTAGTCTCTTTTTCATAAACCATTTTGTCCAACTGAAAGGATATATTGCACACCCTTAGTTTGATTTTTACTCTGACACAAGTACTTTCACAAAGGCTTTTTAAACGTTTAATAGTGATGTCAAGACTAAAATCTCATTTCATCTTTGCCAGAGGCTGAGTTTACTGTTATTAAAAATTTTTTCAGTTTTACCTTTTAGTAATTGTGGTTGAGACTGTGTTTTCCAACTCTTTAATTCCCCAAATTTCTCAACTGTTTTCTTTTTCATTCCTGCTACACAATGGTCTGTTCATTGCCAAGCACATCTGCTCTTGTAGTACCTTGTGTAATGCAACCCACAGTGGGCAACACATTCTGTTTTCCAACTCTTTCCCCTATAGCTACAAGTTCCTAAAGTAGGTTATTCATCTTATACGTTATTGCAGACAACAGTTATACAAATACAAATATAGATATTTTGCCCCTGGATAACATAGATCTCCTTTCCATCCTTCAATATCAGCTTTCTTGCTATCTACTATCAACTCTTAAACTACTGACATATATTCTATTTTTTGTCACACAAAATCCCATTAATCATAGCAATTTCTCTATCAGTAAGGGTAATTCAGATTATATTGCAATAACAAACAACTACAAGAATCTCATCATATTAAAATGCTAGGTTTTTGGTTTTTATTTGCTTTTTAATTTTAATTTTTTTATTTTTTAAAAGATTTTTTTTTAAGAGAGAGAGAGAAAGGCAGAGACAGAGCATGAGTAGGATAGCGGAGATGGGGGTTGTAGGGACAAAGCAAACTTCCTGCTGAGCAGGGAGCGCAATGCAGGGCTCGAATTCAGGACCCTGAGATCATGACCTAAGCCAAAGGCAGATACTTAACCAACTGAGCCACCCAGGCGCCCCAAGGTTTGTTTTGCTTATCCAGCACAGGGTTAACCTGTTTTCAAACTGGGTTCCAGTAGTACTCTGGAACAGAGTAGCCAGCCCTAGAGCATCACCAGTTGCCATAACAATGGGAAAAGCAGCAGAATGAATCATTCACTGGATTTTAAAGATTCTACAAGGAAGCACACATCACTTCTGGTCATATTACATTGACTGAAGCAAGTTATATGGCTATATCTAGTTCAAAAAAGTAGCAAATTATAATCCTAACATGAGCCTCAAAATGAACTAGAAAACATTTGGTGGACAGCATTCATGATTATCACACCCCCCAAGATCTTTATTATTTTCCTTTTCACACTTAGGGCTGGCTACCTAGTATAGATTTTGATATGGTATGATGGGATCCAATATGGATACCAGTATCATTTACTGAAAAACCCCTTCCCTTCCCACTGCTATGCACTGCTACTCTTGTTATATATCAAGTGTTCACTATGTGTGGCTGTTACTGGGCTCTCACTCTGTTCCTTTGGTCTATTTATCTATCCTTACCCTAGCTGCCCGTTATCTTAATTCTTAGTGAATTACTGTTAAGTCTCAATAACAGAACAAGTCTTATCTAGAAGAACTGTGTTCTTCTAGAACAATGTCTTGGCTTAACTTGGACCTCTGCATTTCCATATAAAATTTAGAATGAACATATCTTTGAATTTTGATTGCCTGGCAATGTAAGGAAAAATAACATCTTTATAAATAGTATGTCAACCCTTTTATAACATGTAAATCTATTTAGATTTTTCTTATTAATATCTTTTTCTTGGTATCATTTTATCTGAAGAAGTCTTACAAATCTTTTATTAGATTAGTTCATAAGTATTTGATACTTGAATGCTTTTGTAGATGCTATGTTCTAAAAATTTTTTTGGTAAATAGAAATAATTGATTTTTCTATTCATTTTATTTCTACTAACCCATTTAAACTCTAATTGGAATAACTTATTTCTGGATTCTTGTGGACTTTCTGTATACACAATCACATCATTACTGCATCTGAAAACTGACAATTTTATTTCTTCTTCTTTAATCATTATTAGGACATTATTACGATATTGAGCAGAGCAGTTATACAGGACATGTGGTCTTGTTCCCAATCTCAAGGGGCAAGTTTTCAATATTTCACCATTAAATATGATTTTTGCAGTACTTATTTTTTTGTTTTTCTTGGGCTTTTTTTTTTGTATACAACCTTTATCAGATTAAGGAAATTATCTTCTATTCTTAACTTAATAATTTTAACTATGAATGCATGTTAGATTTTTGTCACATTTTTTTGCATCAACTGATCTTAACATTTTCTCCTTTATATGTTAATGTAGCAAATTGCATTGATTGATGTTTTAAACAATATTTCCATTATTTGAGTGATAAGCTCAACTTGGTCATACTATGTTATGGAAAATTTCAGACCATGTAAAAGTTGAGAGAATAATATAAAAATTCCCATGCACCTATACTTCAGCTTCAATAATTTATAGTACATAAACAGTCTTCTTTCATCTATATTCCCATCTTCCCATTTCCCACCCTCACCTCAGATTATTTTAAGGCAAACTCCAGACAGTATATCATTATTATCATTTATATACCAGTGTCTATCTCTAGCACTCTTTCTCAAAATATAGCCATAATTGTTTTCCTTTTTAAAAATTTGACAGAGAGAAACGCTGCTAGAGAGGGAGCACAAGTAGGGGGAGTGAGAGAGGGAGAAGCAGGCTTCCCACCCAGCAGGGAGCCCAGCGTGGGGCTCCATCCAAGGACTAAATAAATTAAAAAAAAATACTTTCAGAGTACATGATTGTCACTTGATTTTATCAAGATGTAATTCACATACTATAAAACTCATCCTTTTTTTTTTTTTAAGATTTTATTTATTTGACAGAGAGAAACACAGCCAGAGAGGGAACACAAGCAGGGGGAGTGAGAGAGGGAGAAGCAGGCTTCCCGCCGAGCAGGGAGCCCGATGCAGGGCTCGATCCCGGGTCTCCGGGATCATGACCTGAGCCGAAGGCAGTCGCTCAACCAACTGAGCCACCCAGGTGCCCCTAAAACTCATCCTTTTATTCAGAGAGTGAGGGAGGGGCTGAGGAACAGAGGATCTCAAGCCGACTCCTCACTGGGCATGGAGCTTGATGTAGGGCTCAATCTCACCACCCTGAGATCATGACCTGAGATGCAATCAAGTTGGATGCTTAACAAACTGAGTCATTCAGGTGCCCAAAATTCATCTTTTTAAAATGTACTGTTCAGTGTGCTTTTATTAGAGTCACTTTATTTTTTATTATATTCACAAAACTGTACAACCATCACTAATTCCAGAATATTTTCATCTCCCCCAGAAGAAACCCTCTCTTAGCAGCCATTCCCTATTTCCTCTTCCTCCAGGACCTTGGCAATCTCTATTTTCTGTCCCTATGGATTTGCCTATCCTGGATATCCCAGCTTTTGTGTGCAGCCTTTGGCTTCTTTCACTTAGCATGTTTTCAAGTTTATCCATGTTGTAACATGCATTAGTGCTCCACTCCTTTTGTGATTGAGTAATAGTCCATTGAATGGATATACCATATTTTGTTTATCCATTCACTGGCTGGTAACATTTTGACTATTGTGGATAATGCAGCTGTAAATATTTGTGTACAAGTTTTTATGACACTTGTTTATCTCTTAGGTATATAATTCAGAGTATAACTGCTGGGTCATGTAGTAACTATGTTCAATTTTTTGAGGAATAAACACTACAATGTTTATATTCCCACCCACAAACTATGAGGGTTCCAATCTTTCCACATTGTCAGCACTTGTTATTGTCCCTTGTTCTAAGCCATCCTCAGGGTCATGAAGCAAAATCATACTGTGGTTTTGATTTACATTTCTCTAATGGCTAATTATGCTGAGCATCTTATTAATAGAGCTTATTTGCCATTTGTGTTTCTTCTTTGGAGAAAGTTTGTTCAAGTCCTTTATCCATTTTTTAATTGGGTTGTCTTTTGGTTGTTGAACTGTAAGCATTCTTTATATATTTGGCATATTAAGCCTTATCATACATGATTAACAAATATTTTTCTCCCATTCTGTTTTTTTTAAATTAACATATAATGTATTATTTGTTCAGGGGTACAGGTCTGTGATTCACCAGTCTTACACAATTCACAGCACTCACCATAGCACATACCCTCCCAGTGTCCATCATCCAGCCACCCCATCCCTACCACCCCCCTCCTCCCACCTCCAGCAACCTCAGTTTGTTTCCTGAGGAGTTTTCACTTTCTTGATAGTGTTTTTTGAAGTTTTTAATATCGATGGAGTACAATTTTTTTTTTTGAGGAGCAATAAGTTGTTTGTGCTTTAAGTGTCATATCTAAGAAACTGCGGCCTACAACAAAGTCACAAAGATTTATAACTGTTTTCCTCTAAGTAAATATTACCTTTACCCTTTTCTGAAACAATGTAAGCAATCTGAAACATTCCATTTATCCTTGTAGCTTACATTCTATCATTACCACTCACTCACATACATATATATTGAAATTCCATATAATGCATTATCATAGTCATTTTATGCAATATGTTCATATAGTTATACTTACATATTTACCCGTTTTGTTTTTTTTTTCTTACTGACATTTAATCTTCCACCAGAGCTATTTTCCTTTTGTCTGAAGAACTTTTGGGGAGGATTTTCCTTCCTTAGGGAGGATCTATTGCTATTAAATTCTCTCAATTTTTAATGTCTTTATTTTGCCTTCATTCTTGAAGACTGTTTTTTCTTCCAACACTTTGAAGATATTTTTCGACTGTCTACTTGTTTCCAATATACTATTGAGAAATCAGAAATCTATTTTTTTAAGATTTTATTTACCTGAGTGAGAGAGAGAGAGCGCACAGCAGGGGGAGGAGGAGATGGAGAAGCAGGCTCCCCACTGAGCAGGGAGCCCGATGCAGGGCTCAATCCCAGGACCCTGGGATCATGACCTGAGCAGTAGTTAGATGCTTAACCGACTGAGCCATTCAGCATCCAGAGAAATCAGAAATCTTTTGAAGGTAGTTCATTCTTCTTCTAGTGAGAGGCTTGTAAGATTTCTTTCTACTTACTGCCCCCCGTCAGTTTCACTATGTCTTTTTTTTTTTTTTTTTAAGATTTTATTTGACAGAGAGAGAGAGATCACAAGTAGGCAGAAAGGCAAGCAGAGAGAGCAGAGGAAATAGGCTCCCGACACAGGCCTCAAGTCCAGGACCCTGAGATCATGACCTGAACCAAAGGCAGAGGCTTTAACCCACTGAGCCACCCAGGCGCCCTTCTCTATGTGTCTTGATATGGATTCCTTTCTATTTATCCTACTTGGGTTCAACTGACTTATTGAATTTATGGCTCAATGTCTTTCATCACTTGCAGAAAATCCTCAGCTATTATCTCTTTCAATATTGTCTTAGACACATTCTTTCTCCCCTATCTTTCTGGAACTCCAAGCTGTTTGACATTTTCACAATGTCCTCGCTTACTTTTATACTCTATTACCTTTATGCTTTTATGTCTCTTACCCACTTTCTATCTTTTAAACTTTTAATCCAGTTTATCAAGTCTTTCTCTAGCTGTGTCTCAAATGATAATAAACAGCTCCATTAGGTTCTCAATTTTATCAATTAGAAATTTTATCAGAATTTCTAATTGGTTCTTTTTCAAATTAAAGAAAATCACAATTTTAGTATCTGGAGTTCCTGTGGCCCACTACTATTATTTTTCTTTGATTTTGGCTTATATGTATTGTCTCATCATGTTCCTTCACTTAATTTGGAATATTTTCAGAAATAATTTGGATAGTATATTCCAGAGAGGATGTTCTTTCTGCTAGTCACTGGAAAGTATTAGCAGTCTATGATCAAGACTTTTTTTACTCCCTTCACTCCATCAGTCTTTTTTTTTTAAGATTTATGTATTTATTTGAAAGAGAGCCTGTGGGGAGGGCAGAAGGAGAGGGAGACAAAAGACTGAACAGGGAGCCTGAAGCACAGCTTGATCCCAGGACCCTGAGATTATGACGTGAGCCAAAATTAAGAGTCTGATGCTTAAATGACTGAGCCACCTAGGCACCCCTACTCCACTGGTCTTTTTGCTGAAGTCTTCCGAACTTGTATTCAAATAAAACTAATCTTTTAGCTTTTCTCAAAAACCACTCATATTTAGATGCTTAAAACCTTCTCTGTGGTCTTGGTACTTCAGAGAACATTCGGACCTTAAAATGACCGGGTTACTTTCTTGAGGTTTTTGAAAGTCTGCTTTGCATGTTGCCTTGCTTCACATGTTGCATGTGAAGTCTGACACAATATAATTATCTTTTCCTTTTTAGTTATTCAATCTTTTTGTGTCTATAAGCCCTGAGAACTTTAATCTTTATGGTCTAATAATGTTTCCAGCATGTGTCTTAGATTTGATTAAGGGTCAATTTTTCTGGTACTCTGTGGGATTTTTCAATATAAACTCAAGTCTTCCTTTTATTTGAGGGAAATTCTTGGTCTATGCCTACTTAAAAACTTTACATTTTGAACACAGTTCAGACTTGCAGAAGTAGTGCAGGGTTCCTACATAGTCCTCACTGTGTTTCCTATAATGTTAACAACTCAGATAACCATAGAAAAATTATCAAAATCAGAAATTAATATCAATTTAATACTATTAACTAAAATCCAGACCCTATTTGAATTTCACCAGTTTTCTCATTGTGTTTTTGGTGTCAAGATCTTATTGTCCAAGATTCCACATTGCATTTAGTAGTTTCTCCCTTGGCCCTTCCAGTCTTGTAACAATTCTACAGTTTTTCCTCATTTTTCCCCTTGACACTTTAAAGAGTACTGTTAAGTTCTTTTGTAGAATGTCCTTTAATCGGTTTGTCTGATGTTTTCACATGACTGGAATAAAGTTATGTCCTTTTTGCAGTTTTATTCATATTTCTCAGTAAAATCATATTAAGGGATCATGAAGTCAGTAAGCTTTATTCCTGGTGATAGTGATTCTAATCACTTCATTAAAGTGCTAACTACCAGGCTTCTCTACTATAAAAGTACTATCTTACTCTTTATGGTTAATAAACATTGAGGGACAAACTTTGAGACTACACAAATACTGTTGCTTGTTCAACTTTTGTCCACTCATTTGGGTTTTAAAGTTTTCTTCAATAAGATGGGCCTCTAATTATCTCCACCTCCTGATTCTTAAACACTCTTGTGTAAATCCCTCTCACATTGTACCAGGGTTGGTATGTGTGGTAGAAGTGACCATATGACACTTCCAATCTTAGGTTATAAGAGACACTGGGGTTTTCATCTTGGACATGCTTTTTTATGTTCTCAGTTTTTCCTTCTCCCTTTCATGGATCACTTGTTCTAGGTAAAGTCAGCTGCTGTGTTGTTAGTAGCTCAGCAGAGAGTTCCATATAAGCAAGAAATGGAAGTCTCTAGTCAATAGCCGCAGGCATGAGCTTGGAAGCAGATTCTCCAGCCCCAGTCAAGCCTTGGATGACTGCTGCACTGGCTGATACCCTAACTACAGTCTTCTAAGGGACTCTGAGGCAGAACCATCCAGCTAAACCACTCTTGGATTCCTAAACCAAAGAAACTGTGAAGTAATGAATATTGTTTTACTGCATTAATTTTAGGGTAATTTGTTTCACAGCAATCGATAACTAATGTAGTCTGAATCACTTAATCTGACATTAATAGAAGCCAGAAGTGTCTATGTTCATTTAGTCATTTTAGCTATTGTCTCTATTGCAGAAACCAAAGTGTAGCAGGCACTGAATTAGCTATCTGGAAGTCACTCTCAATCTCTTTTATCTGCCCTGTATTCCTCTGGCATAGAGGCGCAAAAGCCAAAACACTTACCTTTCCAGATTTCTTTGTATTTAGTAGCGGTCATCTGACAGTACTGACTAATGAGATTTATGTAAGAGTGCACTGGGAGAAGACTTCTCTTGCTGAATAGTGGATAACACCCTTAGGAAGAAATCTTTGGCCTTTTTTCCTGCCTGGAAAACAAGGTTAGCAGCCCTCTTGCCTTTCATCCTCATAGCAGCCTGGAGATTAACAGCTGTCTTGAGGATAAAAACTTAATCTAACAATGTAGAATAAGAGAAAAAGTAGGGGTCTAAATCCACGATGATTTCCTTGTGCGGCTTCCCCTTCCTGGTCTACCTACCTTGACTTTCTTTTCCTTGAAACTAATAAACCCCTTACTTCTTCAAGTCATTTCTTAGTCAGCTTTTGTTTGAAACAGGGCACATTCCAAACTAATACACTGCGGTGAATTGAGGTTATTCAAACCCGGGTCTGCGGACTTCAAGCCCTGGACTCAGATGGTAAAACAGCACACCATCTGAATAATAGCAAAAACTACTCGAAAGGAGGTTTTGATGCATACATTTTGATGTCCTACAGACTATGAAATGACCTGTCATTCTCCCTAGCTATGCTAGGGAGAGTCAAAAAATTGTGTTCTACTCCCTACCTTCATTATCAACCTTCTACTTCTCACCTCCAGAAGCTATATTTTGTCTCTACCTCTACCACCTCACCAAAACTAAGCTCGGCAAACTATGGCCCACAGCTTGTTTTTAAAAGTAGCTTTACTGGAACACAGCCACATCAGTTCACACTTATGCAGATCAATGGATGCTGTTTGCACCGCAGAACTGAATAGCTGTGACAGAAACCAACTGGTCCTTTAGAGAAAATGCCTGCTGACCTCTGCTCTAAACTAAGGCCATAGTGCTGTGTTGTTGTTTTTTTGTCTGTTTGTTTTTAATATTGCAATCTGCCCTAATCTCTTACAGTGACTTCCTTAGGGCTGCCCTTAGGATAAAGACCAAAATCCGTAACATAGCTCAAGAAGCCATAATCAGATTCCTGCCTACCTCTCCTACATCATCTCTTGTTACATACCCCATTACCTTCTGCTTTACTTCAGTTCTTTCAGTTTGTTGAGCATCCCCTGCCCATGCTAATTTCAGAGCCTATGTACTCTATATAATTTCAGGGCCTTTAGAATGCCTTCCCCCTATCTCTTCCTTCACTTAGCTCATTTCTATCCTTTTCTTAGGTCTCAGCTTAAACACCTCTTCCTCCATGCAGGCTTCTGTGAACTCACCAAAATACATGAGTCCCCTGGTTCCCACAACTCTCTAACTTGTGGGTAACATCTATTTATTTGTAATCATATATTCAGTGTGGTTTTCCACGAGATGGTAAGCAACTACTCACCCTTTCTGCCTTGTTCAGTGTGGTATCCCTGATGTTTAGCTTAGTGTCTGGAACACTTAATACTCCTGGCTTTCCCTCACCCTACTGATTTCTGTCAAGTCTCTTCTGATACTATCCACTTCTGTTTCTACTATAATTCACTCATAATTAGCTGAGCCAACCATTATGTCTTGGCTTTTTCAACAGATATCTAACAGGTCCTCCCACTTTGGATTTTTCTCCAGAGTGCAGCCAGATTGATTTTTCTAAAATGCAAATCTGATTATGTCACTCTCCTGTCTAAAGCCCTAAAATGGCTTCCCATGATCTCTGAACAAAGTCTAAAACCCTCAGAAGGCTTGTAAAATCTCTTTGTAATTTAGATTTTCTCTCTCAAAAGCACCGGTTAGATTCATAACGATCCCCTTTCAGATCTGTAACTACAAGTTTTCTCTCAACCCTGGGTCTTTGCCAATGGTATTCCCTATACCTGCCTAAGACACTACTCCCCACACCTCCACTTTCACCCAGGTATCTCCTACACAGTATTTGGGAATCATCATAGACATCTCTATCCCCTGGAAGCCTCATCATACTTCCCAAGTCTCATTTAGAGATTCCTTCAATAGTAACTTACACTCCATTCTCCTGCTAGCCAGCCCCCTGACCCTTTCACACACACAGCATTTGTAATATTAATCACATAGAGAGCTGTATGAGAGAAGGGACTATCTGGGTTTTTTTCCATTGTACTTTCAATATTCACCACTGCTTGGTGCATAAGAGGAGTTCAATAAATATTTACTGAATGAATTCAAATGATTCAACAGAAAAGCAGTCTGTCCTAATTCCAAATGAAAACTTTGAAAACTTGCATTACATCTGCTCACCAAGTCTCATCATGAATTCCAATCCTATACCCCAAAATTTACCCAGCATGGACCTCACACTCATTTCAACCAGTATTTCTAATTCTCTTACCACCTGAGATTGCACCTGCCTCTGAAATCCCCAAATCATGAGTTAATTTAGCAGTCTAATTTCTACCCCCAGGTTCTGAACTGTTGATCTTAGGGGCTCTATAAAGTCACAGAACCTTTCTAATTGGCTCCATTGAAATGTTATGACTTCTAACCCCATTGCACTCTCACCATGACTTCTGGGTGCTTCTCCTTATTTCTAGCCTGTTCTCTCCTACCATATCTAAACCCTACCACTTAACTCAAAACTCCCAGCTACACTAAGCACGCTCACCCTCCACAGATGATCCTGCTCCTTTGTCACCAACATAAGAGGGAATCAGATACGAATCCTCTTCATTTGCTTTAGACTTTCTTTCCTTTCTCTTGTCCCCTTTCCTTCCCCTCAAGCTGAAGCCTATATCTGTGCTCTTGACCCTGCTTCTCTGGCTTGCTCTTGGGCTCTGCCACATTAGTTTCGTTATTGCCACATCTTACATTGCAGCTCTCCTTAAGGTCCCATCACGCCTTTTCATTGTGTTGCATCAGCTGGAGTCACATTCACTCCACTGCTATTTGATTACGGCACCCTAGGATGGTGATAGCTCCTCCATATTTGATGTGCTTCATTATCAAGGGAGCTTAAGGTGTCACAAATCAAGAAGTTATCATGTTGTAATCCTTCTGCCCACTGAAGCCAGATCATAAAGGAAAAGAACGATGTGCTGTGAATGGGACTGAGACCCGCCAACCATCACATGTCAGGAATAACCCCCAGTGAATGTATCTTGTCTTGGTAATTTGACTAAAATCAGGGCTGAAATCATGTTGGGCTTTGTTTCTGTTGTTCAACAAGACCACGAAAATAAGCCAACAACAGGAACTTGCGAGTCAGCAATTACAATCCTGGAGATGTGTCGACTCTTGGTTCCCACATTCTCTTGCACTGCTGTCACCTCCAAGTCATCAGTGCTTTCCATCAGCATCTTTACTAAGTCACAGAAATCAATAATACCAAATACATAAATACAACAATACCAAATACATAAAGTGGGGGGGGGGGAGGTTTGTGAATGCAAATGGATTCTTAGCTGATAATTGCCTGGTAAGCTTCAGGATGGAGGGGGAGGGGCGAAAACTGTCAATTCCAACAAAACCAAGGCCCATTAAAAATAAACATTACGTTACAGCCTTTTAGCTTTGTGAAGTCTAGCTGGAATTTTCAGAAAGCAGCAAGGACCAAAGCAGCGTTCCTCATATCTGCATACCCATTTCCTACTCTCTAGCTTCCAAAAACACACATACTTAGCAAAAAGCTTTGCATTCTTTTAAGACAAGGATAGAAGAAATAGGAACTGCCTCTGTAAATAAAAGGTATAAGAAAAAAAAAAAAAGGTATAAGGAAAAGCAAAACCTTTATATTTAACTCCACCTTAGAACAACTATTAGTTATGTTATGCTTTGATCTTTTCTGCTATGCTTACTTATGTTGTCAATACCTTTAAAAAAAAGAAAAACATGTAAGAATTAAAACATTTTAAGGACCTTTCACAAACCAAATGACGGTAGGTTTTTATTAACATATCTTACAATGTTGATTATTCCTAGTTTTGTAGCCTCTGCTTAATTATAAAGATTGGTTTAGCCTCTACAGTAATGTACTGTATTTAAATGTTCATTCATACAAGATACCACACCAGTACATTTTTTTTTAATAATATACACACATCACTCTAGCTTGGACCTGTTATTTTTAAAAGTGGGTTTATAAATGGGACTTATAAAAGTTATGGGGAAAAAAATTAAAGTTCTAGTTTAGCAGCATGCATGTATGTAATTCAAGTACAATTTTCAACCAAGTGCTTTTTAAAAATTTACTGGTGACTAATTCACCAATATCAAAATAAACACTATCAAATACCCAAATTTAATGTTAAGGCTAATATTTTTCACTTCACATCCATATGCACAATCATAAAACATTCCATTTTAAATATGTAGTAATCAAAGTCTGAATACATTATACCATCTATATATAGCATCAGAATTTCAAACTGTAGAATTATTCAAGTTCATGAATCCTGTAACAGTATTTACTAGAGATTTAAATTAGCATTTTGCTCTTCAACCACACTTACAAATGGTCTGGTATTCAGAATGACCAATGCAAAAAATATGACCGGCTGAACTTATGATACAGTATTTAAAAAAGTAGCTATGTGTTGGAAAGGACAACTATTTAGTTAAACAGAATCATTCTCATCTTTCAGAAAGTTATCTTAATATTTTGGAAATGTATATAAAAATAGCAAGCTATTTCCATGTATTTTATTGTGGAGCTATAGTTAATTTGTTGACATTTTGAACACATTTGAATATTTACTATTCTGCTGTATTTTAACGCAAGGCCATCATTTAAAGTCCATTTTCACATTCTGTAATGTCATGTCATTCAGTAATTTTTAGAACATAGATCTGACTTTATTTTTGTATTTTATCATTAGATGTTTTTTAGTTTATTTTTACATGTAAAAATGTAATTTTATATAACAAGCCATGAAGTCCAAAGTACCAGGAATTGCTTGATAACACTATCTATTAAATAATCATCAAATTACTAAATCATCTGGAAGAAAAATCTTGTTAGCAATATATAACATGCTTTTCTGTAATCTTCCTTCTTTATTTATAGAGTGGGTTTTAGCTCAGTCATTCCCATTCTTACTGATTAAAAAAAACCAACAAACATAAATTGCTTTTGCAGCAGCTTCTAAGAATACAGATGCACGGCTCATTTATGAGGGTCATCACCACTGAGCCTCTTTTTTCCTTTTCGGAAACTAAGCAGAAATAGCAGTGATAATGCTGCACAAATACGATATGGATGAACCTCTCAGGCTGACAGGAAAGTTCCAAAACTAAGCTTCATTTGTGGGTAAGTCTGAGCATTTTCAATTTGATCATTTAAACAAAAACTTGGTTGGTAATCAAAGGTGGGCATGCACAAAATCAAAATCTGCCATGTGTAGGCTCTTAAAACTTCTGATTTCATAGTAAAATCTATTTGTTAATACCTCAAGTAATTCATCCAACTGAAATGGCAAATTTTGATTTTTAAGGACTCCCTTTCCAACCATACATATGTCCTCTAAAATGTACTGTATTATATTAAGAGCAGATATCTACTTATTTTACAACTATTTCAATTATTTACCTGGGGAGAACATTTATGAAATTCCTGAGAATGAATTAAGTTTTCAGCAAAGCCTTAAACTTTTAACAGATTCCTCACAATAAGAAAAAATTTTAAAGTCCTACTATTAGACCAACTTTTACTATACAGTATTTCACATAAATCATGTTTTACATTTTTTCTCTAATTACATACAGCAAAAATCTCAGATCAATACAAGAATGCCAGAGGGAAAGGATGCATTGTGTTTAGCAGATGCAAATTAAAACACACAGATATAAAAAAGCAGAAAAACTTTAAATAAATCACACCCACTCTAAGTATCAATGAATAGCTGATATGCATTTCTGGGAGAATCACTTTTAAATGATTTTGTCAACAAGTTGTGCTTCTTATTAATTGTGGACTTAAAAAAAAAAAAAAGGACCACTAAAGAATGATTTAACTTGTTATTTGTTATGTCCTCCAGATACTTTAAAAAAAATTTATTATACCATTAATGTGATTACCAAGCACCTAATTTTGGAAAGGCTTTATGTTTTCTTTTTCTCTCTCAGCAAAAGCGTTAATCCCCCAAATTAAGGTAAAGCTTATTGTTGATAAATTCTTAATGAAAATGATATAATCCAATGCTGAGGTGGTGAGTCACAGCCCATTGTAATGTGGACCCCATCTTTTATTGATGTGATCAAAAGTGTGAGAAATCCACTGTTGCTCAAGAACTTTGTATCTTTCCTTACAAATGTAGAGAGGTTTGCCTCGCCTAGAATAAAAAGGGAAAAAGGTATTAAAATACAATACAGCAAAGATTTCACACACATTTTTAAAAAATAGGTTCTTTATGGCTAAAATCTCAAAGAGTAGTTCAGTTTATTTTATATTTCCTTTGTATGTGGATGTGTAAAGTATCTCAAAAACTAGAAACAGCTCTAACTAATGACTATCAGAATTTCTTAATATAAAAAGATATTATTACAATTACAAAGCCAGGAATGGCACATTATTCTTATTGAAGAAACGTCAATAAAACATTCAAATATATCCACGCATATCTAACCTAAGATCCCGATCTTCTTCTCCATGAGCGTCCAAATACACAGAACCCCAGAGGCAGAAGCGGTGGCCTCGGATGATGATAATCACTGATGCATTGATCAAAAGGAAAATTCCTGTTCCAGCACCACAGTTCTGAGAATGCTAAATAATTAAAAATATCAATGATATTCATAATCAAATGGACTTTATAAGAAAATCAACAATGCCTTAAATATCTTCTAAATAATAACAAATTATTTCTTAAATTCTTAATAAGATTTCATCTAAGTAAAACTTACAATTTCATTCTTAACATTTGATTAATAATACATTAGAATGAATTTGGGTAAGTATTATCTAGGAAAGCGATTAAGAGCCAACCTAAACCTAATTCAGAGGCTGTCACCCACAAGAGCAGGTATGACCGCTGTCTGAGTGCCCAAGTAAGAGCCCCTGCCATTAAAGGGCAATGGGTGCAGGGAGGAGAAACTGGAAGTGTACTTTAGAAAAGTTTTACTCACTTAAATAAAGCCTCAGATATTTGGGTTTTTCTTTTCTCTAAACCCTTCTACTAGATTAACAAAAGAACAAGAACAAAATCTTGGGTACTAAGAGTTTTAATATGAAGAGCAGGTTTCACTGCATATACCACATTTCCATCTAATAGATTTGTGTTTTCATAAATTTTGTATTATTTACTATTGCTTACCAATACACATTCACAGTAGCTTTGTTGCTTACAGCAAAGTCCTTTCAGGCATACAAAAGTACCACAAACAAGGCAAACAGCAGGATCCTTAGGAACCTTGGTGCAGACACTACAGGTTTTTCTGTGGTAGTACTGAAAAATGGTGTTATAATTCTCAGGCAACTGGAGCAGGTGTGGTAATTTCCATCTTGACTCTTGGATAAGCAAGGCCTAAAATATTATCCAAAAATTTTCATTAGTTCTATGTATTTAAGTCACTAACACAAAATGCTTATTTTTTATTTTATCTTATTTTATTTTATTTTATTTTATTTATTTTTTTTTTTTTAAGATTTTATTTATTTGACAGAGAGAAACACAGCCAGAGGGGGAACACAAGCAGGGAGGGCAAGAGAGGGAGAAGCGGGCTTCCTGCCCAGCAGGGAGCCCGATGCGGGACTTGATCCCGGGTCTCCGGGATCATGACCTGAGTCCAAGGCAGTCGCTTAACCAACTGAGCCACCCAGGCGCCCCAATGCTTATATTTTAAAGGCCCCTGTTTTGTTTTGTTTTTTTTTTTTTAAGAAAAAATCTGTCTCTAAGTATGTGGCTTATTTTCTTTATTAAAACTCTTCTCATTTCCATTTACAAATGACTAAAATAGTACAACAATTACCAATCTCTATTTGTTTATTTTTATTTTTTTATTTTTTTTAAAGATTTTATTTATTTGACAGAGAGAAACACAGCCAGAGAGGGAACACAAGCAGGGGCAGTGAGAGAGGGAGAAGCAGGCTTCCCGCCGAGCAGGGAGCCCGATGTGGGACTCGATCCCGGGTCTCCAGGATCATGACCTGAGCCGAAGGCAGTTGCTTAACCAACTGAGCCACCCAGGCGTCCCCCAATCTCTATTTAAATGTAGTTTCTAATTACAATATTATATCGGCCTAAAACATTTAAACTTGTCATTACTTTAAAAGAAAAATATTAAACATAATTAAGACTGCATGGAAAATATATCTAGATGTACTTGTTTTTATGCTTAATCCAAAATTTTAAACAGTAAAACTTTTTAAAAACAAGTTTTGATCTTTCTCAGATAAACAGTTTATTGGCTTTTCTTAAGGTAAGGTTATGGTTATAACCCATTATTTCTATCTCAACACTTCATAACACTTCATAATTTAGAATCTCCTTCTTAGAAGATGTAAAACCTTCTCGTCCTACAAGCTGTTAAGGCCTATTGTATCCATAGGTGCTATGGCTACAACTCTTTTCTTAAATTTTCTGCTACAAGTATGAAAAAAATGCCAAATTAGTTAAGTTTCCCTGCAGAATACACTTAATTCCTTATTTGCAGTTGTACAAAATTACTGGTAATAGCAGTAACTTTTTTCTAGATGCCTCTCCAGTAACACTTAGAATAGATAAAATGTAGTATGAATCTTTTATCTTAAGAAACTGTATAGATGGCAAGCAAATCATATGGTGATCATTTCATATTACCTACAATCATAACCTATCTAAATTGGTACAGTACTTAAGTAGTCAGCCTGGCATTTATCAATAAGTTCATTGATAAACTGGCCACGGAAGCAAGGATAAGGCTAATATATGTGCTTACAATATGCTATTTGCTTATATTCAGTGCCCAAACTCAGACTGCAAAGATTGTACATTCTGTAATGGGCTGCTTTATTGTACTCTTCCATCAGTGGAAGGGATAGCAATTTGTCCTCACTGAACTTGATATCTATCTAGATTAGGGTGTAAATTACCTAGTAGCTCACAGCACACAGTCTTAAAGAATTTTCTTCATAAAGACAGATATGAGGCAATAGGTGGATATCTATGGATTTAACTGTAGGATCCTAACATATATTCAAACATCTGACAAAACTGCTGATCTTTTAAATGATGAACTACTTCACTGATAAATTTTTGGATGGTACCAGCTGGGAGAAAATAACTGTAAAATGAGGTACATGCTCCTACAGAATGAGATACATGCTCTAAACCAGCAACCAGTATATTGTAGGTGGTATCCTTCCACACCTGAAATGCATCAGTCTGGAAACCAGGGAGTGCAAAGTGGTTTTGGCATGTCTCATGATTACACCTAAGAATTCAGCTTTTTACTTTTGTTTCCTGCTATTCTAAATTCTTCTGTGGCTTTAGGACCATCCTAAGGAAGTTGTGTACTATCTTCCATCAGAGGATATGATAATAGTTCCACGGAATTAGAAACTAAACGTCATCTGGCCATTTCCTCTCACTAGGAGAAGAAAGGAATGGCTTACAGCATAGTCTGGACTACCAAGAAGAATAGAAATATTGCTATACAATTAGCAGCAGAATGTTCTGAACTTAGAGAACCCCCAGCCCCACTGCTTGCCATGTCCCAAGCTTGAAAGGTAAAAGTTTAACACAAAGCTATTATGTCCTTAATATAAACAAGACAGAACCAATCACCAGAAGCTCAGACCTCTCAGAATAAAGTCTGGTTCACATCCTTGGTCAAATAAATACAGCCTGTTGAGGTTCTGGTGAAAGAAGGAGCAAGAAGAAAGTCATATATTCAACTATATATTAGCTATATAGCTTTATGACTACTTGTAAATGTTCTTGCTTATGTTGCATATCTTCTTGCAAAATTTTCCATTCTTTTTCTTTCACTTAACTATGGAATTCAGGGTGAGGAGCTGCTAATTAAAATTTTCCAGGTCACCAGGGTGTAAGTACAAGAAATACGGAAGGAATGGACAGCTCTCAGAGCCTGTGAATTCAGAAAGGTCTGATGATGTAATTACTGAATGTGACTTTTGCATATTTGGCAAAGTGGTGGGTGCATTTGTGATTATAAATGGAATGGTTACATCACTTTGAACAGGGGAAGAAGTGAAACTCTGTGAATGAGAAGGACGACTACATGCCAACAGGAAAGATATGAAGAAGACAATGGGCCATCAGTGTTTGTTATTTATGTTTTTTAATTTATCAACCTTATCTGCCTTCTTACATTATTAACAGTATTATAGTATTTGGAAAATAACCTCTTTTCTTGTCCAATACAGGCCTGAAGTTGTCCTAACACAAGATCCTACCCCCTCACTGGGGTGTACATAGGATGCAGATTAGGCCAACTGGATCCTTTCTCCCAGGAAAGTGAAGCTTCAGCACCACATAGAAGGAAGGAAAGTGGTTTGGGGGGGGGGGCGGTGTTTATCCAGTGGTAGCACTTCAGAGAAAATACACTAAAACTGTCTGTGACCAAAAATCTAGGCTGATACAAAAAATTAGAAGAGGTAATTCAGATGGTTTTCAAGGGTACTTTTGTTGGACTATTTGGCTCCAATTACAGTTTGTATCTTGTTCATATTTAAAATTCCAGGTAAAGAAAATCTGGTTGACCTGGGTCAGAGTCAGGACTAGAGACAGAACAGAGTAGAACAGAGGCAAGAGTAGGGATGCAGGTCAGATGGGAGTGCATTCAAATAACTACTAAAAATTCTCAATAAGTAGAAATAAGTAAGTGACATTCTGGATCGAAAACAAATCATCACTCAATTTTACAAAAGATTATTTTTAAATGACAAATTCGTATTTTCCATCAATAGCCATACCAATAATCACACATCTAAGACATGAGCTTGCTATTATACTATCAAATGAGTTAATTTTTTTAAAGATTTTATTTGACAGAGAGAGAGAGAGGGAGCGTGTGTGTGTATGTGTGTGTGTGTGTGTGTGTGTGTGTCTACAAACAGAAAGAATGGCAGGCAGAGGGAGAGAGAGAAAAGCAGGCTCTCCTCTGAGCAGAAAGCTGGACATGGGCCTCGATCCCAGGACCCTGGGATCATGACCTGAGGGGAAGGCAGATGCCCAACCAACTGAGCCACCAGGTGCCCCTCAAATGAGTTAATTTATATCTATTGTTTAATCCATGACTTCCATGAAGACAAAATATTTGAAGTACACTCATCATTTTCTCCTGTCCTGGTTCTACAATTATGTCCATCTCTTACCCCTAGTCATTCATTATAGGCTTTCAGCCATAACTTGAGATTCTAGCTATAATCTGAAAATAAAGAAATTACTAGATAGGAAAAAGATTTTTTATACATAATATACAAGGTTCAATTCATGTCTTGAAATTGTCTTTCCTTTAAAAAAGAGAAGGTATAAGGTGCCTGGGTGGCTCAGAGGGTTAAGCCTCTGCCTTCGGCTCAGGTCATGATCTCAGGGTCCTGGGATCGGGGCCCACATCGGGCTCTCTGCTCAGCAGGGAGCCTGCTTCCTCCCCTCTCTCTGCCTGCCTCTCTGCCTGCTTGTGATCTCTCTCTCTAATAAATAAATAAAATCTTAGAAAAAAAATCTTTTGAAAATAAAATACTAATTTTTTATTGTCTCCTGATGTTAAAATTAAAATTCTCATTTTCCCTGAAACATGGCTCTTCTTTCACCAGTTCTATTTCTACCAATGATATCATCCCACCAGTTAACTGTTCCACAAATATTTATTAGGTGACTAGTCTGTATCAGGTACTTTCTAGGAACTAGGAATTCAAAGATAAATAAGGAACAATTTTTGCTTTTGGAGACCCCATTCAGACATATTAGACAAACAAAAGTGACTGTTAGGGACCATAGCGAAAGTACCATCATACAGCACAACAGAGGGAGGGGATCAGAACTGAAGAAGAAGGGTTATCAGACAAAGCTTTATAGAAAAGGTACATTTGTCTTAGCAAAGCCTTGAGGAGTGATTAATTCAACAGAAGGATAGGAAAATTGATTTAGATAAAAGTAAGAGTAATAAGCAATAACACAGATGTTTAAAAACATATGGCACACTGAAGAAATACTCTTCCGTGGTTTGAGCAGGGTGGTAGCAGGGGAGTGGTTTGGATGAAGTTTAGAAAGGCAAGCAAGATGATGACAACCCCTGAATGCCATGCAAAGACTTCCTGTCTTCCTCCAGACACCATCAATGGTATGTTAAGCAGGATCAGATTTCTATTGGAACTGTGTCTACTAGTTACTATTCTTTTAATGCTTTGTGTTCAGATCTTAAAGTCAAATATACATCTGGCATCAAGTTCTATATATTTTTTTCAAATGTCTCTTGCACTGGTTATATTCTGTCTAATTTCTACTATCAGAGTAATACCAGATTTTCCTCACCACCTATATAATCTCTGGCTTCCCTCTTACCTTACTTCAATTTACCTATTTAAAAAGCTACCCAAATTACCTCCCTAAAACACTACTTTCATCATATTACTCCATTTCTCAAAAACTATAGTTCCAACTATAGTCTGAGATGGAAAGTCTAGGCATCAAACCATGTCATTCACGGCCACCTCCCCACTGCCCCTAGTCTACCTCTCCAGTTCACTTATCTTCAACACAAAACCTTTCACTGGCCAACCTGGCAGGATAGGCCCAGTAAATTTTAAAGTTAAAGACATAGCCTTTTAAATCTGCAACTTCATATCTTTGATTTTTATGACAGTTGTCTTCCCAATAAGCTTATAAGTTCCTTGCCTATCTTAAAATTCCTTTTTATCTTTCAAGTCTAGTGCTATGATTATTTAAGACATTCAAAAAAGCCTAATGACCTAAAAGAAACTTAAAAGTAGTATATTAATAACTTAGTTTTGTTAACTGAACTATTTTTGCTTTTAGAATCATAAATATTATATAAGGAAACTATTTATTCAACATAATTCATTTAATATATACTGCCAAAAACAGATGACCTGAAATTCTTAATTCTTCATTATTTTCTTACCCTATTAGCATATCACCACTATGTCAAGTGGACATTACTTCTCTTTTTACATACCTTTCCTTGTTCTGCATGTCTTTCAGTAAATGAATTTATCTCAAAACACCACTGAGATATAATATCAAATGCTGGAAGTGGCCAATCCAGACAGGAGGCACTGATGAATGGATGTTCTGTTTGGTAAAAAGTTGGCAGAAGTCCCAGGCAGCTGGAAAGAACTGAAAATTCTTCTTCTTCCTTTTAGACATGAAACAGAAAATTCTCAAGGCATTTCATAAAAAATAGTTCCCATTATAGATATTTTAAATGTCATCCTCATCGATTACTTTTGGACAGTACGAAAATTTACTTAACTGAGTCAAGTAAAGGAAAGTAAAGGGAGTAGAAGGGGCAAAGAAGAGAGAACAGGTTCCCAGCATTCTTTCCAAATATTCCATAGTATTTCTCTTTGAAATTTAAATCTTAAGTGCCATAGCATCTGCTGCTTCTATACATTTATTTTTTAAATAGCATTGCCATATTTCTGATGAATACAGTCTATAGAATCTAGTTACTCTGTGAGAGCAAATGTTTGGGGAACAAAAGGAAAGTAACTTTTGGTTAAGAAGACACAGGCTGTCAGTGTGGATGAAGAACAGTAAAAACGGAATTCACAAGATGCAGTACAAAATAACTTGCCTCGACCATGAATGAGTGTAAAAACAAAGTTTTTTTTAAAAGACAGTGGAATTTTTAAAAAGTTGAGAGATCTAAGTGCCAGCTAAGCTGAAGTTCTATTCTATAGTAACAGAGCCAAAGAAATCAATGAGCTAAAGGACTCATATCCTGAGTTTTTAAGGAGTTTGTTAGTCTTATAAACACCAAAATATACTGCCTAATCCTTCTCTATTTAACTAAGACTATTTAGAAGGCTAATATGTTTACTTTTCCTTGTGCACTGATCAATTCCCATCATCCTTCAAATTTCAGCTTAAAGACACCTTAGATTACTGAGCTCCATTCAGATAAAGTTAATCCTTCCATACGTTGTAACACTTCTCATATTTATATTTTTTATTAATTAATTTAAAAATAAATTAGCATTTCCTTTAAGACTGTGGGAGTAGTACCTTAGGATAGGTGCTCTGTCCTCCCAGTGCCTGGCACATAGTAGACATTAAACAAACATGTATTTGCAAAACTAAACTAATTATGTAGATTATTTATAAAATTCTAAAATGTGCTACCAAGAAAAAGATAAAAGAGCAAAATGATGTGCAGACTGAAAAAGACAATGGTTATAATCTCTAGAAATGAGGCTATACATCTCCCATTTTTCTAGCAACATAAAGAAGGCATCTTAAAAAACAACTTTACTGAGGTGCAGTACACATACAATAAAATTCACCCACTTTAAGTGTAGTTTGATGAGTTTTGGCAAATGTGTAGTCAGGTAACCACTACTACAATAAAACTTTAGAACAATTCCATCCTCTCCAAAAATTCTGCTTTTGCCTATATGGAATCAACTCCAGTCCCTACTCCTGGCCCCAACCAACCACTAATCCTGTTTTCTGTCATTACAGTTACGAATTTTTTAATAAATTTTCATATAAATAGAATCAAACAGTGTGTGTGTGTGTGTACTGTCTTTTGTGTCTCACTTCCTTTCACTTAATATATTTTGAGATTCATTCATGTTATTGTATCAGCAGTCCATTCCTTTTTACTGCTTGGTATTCTACTATATGGATATATCACATTTTGTTTTTGTATTCACTGGCTGATGAATTCTGAGTTGTTTACAGTTTTTGACTACCACAAATTAAACTGTTTTAAACATTTATTTAAGTCTTTAATGTGAACATATGTTCTATTTCTTTTAGTAGATATCTATCTATCTAGAAGGTAGAATTGTTGGTTTGTATAGTGAATGCATGCTCAGCTTTTCAAAGAAATTGCCAAACTTTTTTCAAATTTGACTATACACTACATCAAAAACTAATGATGCACTCTTTGGTGACTAGCATAACATAATAAAAAAATTATAAAAAAAAGTTTTTGATTATAATGTTTTGCATTACTACCAGCAATGAGTGAGAGTTTCAGGTACTCCAAATTGTCATCACTTGTGACATTAATTTGTACTCTTCTAATCAACAATGATGGTGAATACATTTTCATGTACTTGTAGGTCATTCATACATATTCTTATGCGAAGTGCCTATTCAAATTTTATAGTCACTTTGGTTTATTTGTTTTGTTTTTGTTTTCTTAATTACTGAATTTAGGAGTCCTTGATATATTCTGGATACAAGTCCTTTCTCGATATATTTTTTAAATGGAGATATAATTTGTATACCATAAAATTCACCTCCTTAACATGTACAGTTTAGTATTTCTTAAAATTGTGCAACCACCACAAACCTAATAGCAGAATATTTTGATCACCTTATTCTAAATGGAATTACTTTTTAAATTTCATTTTCAGATTGCTCATCGCTAGTACAAAGAAATAAAAGTTTTTTTTTTTTGGTCATGTATCCTTTGTTAGCTCTAATAGTTTTTTGGAAATCCCTTATAATTTTCCACATATAAGATCATGTAATTTGCAAACAGACATTATTTTACCTCTTCCTTTCCAGTCTAGATGCCTTTTATTTTTCTTGCCTAACTGTTCTTTCTAGAACTTCTAATTCAGTGCTAAAAAGAAGTACTGAGGGCAGCTATCCTTGTCTTGTCCCTGATCTTAGAGAGCAAGCTTTCTATCTTTCACTACTAATTATGATGTTAGCTATGAGTTTTTCATACATGCCCTTTATCAGGTTGAGAAAATGCCTTTCTGTTCCTTATTTTTTTAGTGTTTTTACCATGAATGGGTGTTAAATTGTGTCAAACACTTTTTGACTACTGAGATGATCATATGCTTTTAAAAAATTAACTCTATTAATACTGTGAATTAAATAAATGATTTTTGTTACTGAATCAATTATGCATTCCTAGGATAACTCCATATGGCTAAAGCATGTTATCCGTTTCTACTGCTAATATTTTGTTAAGGCTTTTGCTTCTGTGTTCATAAAAGATCTGGATTTGTAGTTTTCTCATGGTGCCTGGTTTGGGTATTAAGATAAAACCAGCCTAATAAAATGAGTTTGGACTTTTCCCTCTCCCTCTGATTTCTGAAAGTCTGTATGTATTGATAAAATTTCCTCCTTAAATGTTTCATAAAATTCACCATGACGTTACCTTTGCTAGTATAAGTTGCTGACTTCTCTTTTTTTGAAGGATATTAATTATATAAGTTTAATAAGCTAGATCAACTTTCTTGATACAGATCTAGTCAAGATTTTGAGTTAGTTTTAGTAATTTATATTTTTCAAAGAATTTGTCCATTTCATCCACATGATCAAATCTGTTGGCAAATGTTATTCATAATATTCTCTTATGTTTCTGTAGGGATGTTTCCTCATTCATTCCTAGTACTGGTAATTTGTACCTTTTTTTTCCTTATCAATCTAGTGAGCAGTCTGGCTCCTGGTTAAAAATCTACATGTGACTTTTTTCAGGCCTAGCTACAGGCAATTTACAAAAGTTTTACTTCACAGGTTCTGTGGGTCAGGCTCTGTACACAGCCAATGTACTATGGTCTCTAAAGGAATTTACAGTCAAGGTCTCAGACCCTTTCCCCTCCCCCAGTCACATTCTTTCATGTATGTATATTCCTACCTCTGGTACTTTTACTCCTAGGCTTCTTTATCTAAGGCCGTGGGAAAGGGTCTCTTCTACTCCTAATTATCCCTTCCGCCCCAACTTTTCTCTACCTCAGAGCCCATAAAATTGCCAAAGCCTTTTGCTTGGGGGCTCCCTCAACAGATCCCCACAACTGTGCTGATCCACCCAATCCACAAATGGTGTGACATTTCATTCCATGAGAATAAATGAAACAGGAGGAACTGGCATTTTCTCTGGTTTTAGCCTCTTGCTTATACCATCATAGTAAGTGATCAGAGACTTAACCCTCTCACTTTTGGCTTGTTGCTTTAATCAGCTACCCCAACATTTACCAGCTTGGTTCTTGCTCTTCCAGCTCAGCTGAGCTCCTAACATTGAAATTTATCCATTTTACTGGTCTTTGCAAAAAAAATAGACTTTGATTTTCTCTATTATTGCTCCATTACTATTTCATTGATTTCTGCTTGGCTTTTTGTAATTTCCTTTTTCTTTTACTTGCTTTGGATCTAATTTCCCTATTTTTAGCTTCATAAAATAGAAATTTAGATGAATGACTTGAGAATTTTCTTCATTTGAAGCTCGATCTCTCCAAGAATTATTTTAGTGACATCCTGCTTTTTTGTTACGCTGTTATCATTTTCACTCAGTTTAGGTATTTTCTAATTTCCTTGGGATTTCTGCTTTAAGTTACTCAAAAGTATGTTGCTTAATTCCCACACATTTGGGGATTTCCTTATTTTTTTGTTATTGATCTTAATTCTTATGTGGCCAGAAAATATGCTGTATGATTTCAACTCTTCTAAATGTATTGATACTTGCATTATGGCTTGGCATATAGTATATTCTGATGAATATTCATGTGCACTTGTAAAAAAAATATGCATCTGCTATTGTTTGGTGAAGCAGTCTATAGACTGTAATGACACCAAGTTGACTGATAGTATTGTTTGGGTTTCATTTATACTGTCTCCTTGTTATTGACTAGTAAGAAAGAATACTGGAGTCTCCAGATATAATTGTGGATTTATCTATTTCTTCTTTCAATTCTGTTAATTTCTGTTTATGTAATTTGGGGTTTTGTTGTTTTCTACATATATATTTTTAACTGTTATTTCTTCCTGCTGTATTGAGAAAGGGCACTTATTTCTAATGTAAGGCACAAAAATAACTTGAGAAAAAGGGAACTACCAGTGGTAGAAAAATAGCAATATTCTTCATCTTTATGACAGTAAATTCAACAATGAATAAAAATTAACAAAGAACTACATAAATGAATTTTTTTTTCCAGGTATTCATAGACCACTTCAGGATTACTTGGCTTATCTTTATGCAGCAGATGTTGAGTCCAAATGTGCAAGTCTAAAATGAGAGAAAACTTAGCTAAGGAAAAATTTATGAAAAAAAGTAATAGTTTCTCACTTGACTTAGATAAAGTGGTAGATTATTCTAAACAAAGAAAAGTCATGAGATACTTTTTTTCAAGATCAGATAATAAATTATCTTTTTACTTGTTTTCATTTTCTAATTATCTTCAAGAGAAACATTATAACAAGCAACTTGTAGTAAAAGAAGTAAAATGGCTCTTAAATATGGAAATGCTCAACCTTAGGAGAAATGTTAAAAACTACATTGAAATATATTTCACCTAGTCAAAAGATCTAGAGGCCAAGATCAAATATTTTGAGAACACACTGCACAGACACACAATTAGGGAAACTCTCATACATTACTATTAATGTAATTGATTCAACTTCAGAGAAAGGCATTTGGTAATAACCATCAAAACTACAAATGTACGTAAAGGCTGACACAGCAAACCACTTCTAAGAATTTTTCCCACAAATACAATTGTAAAACAAGCAAAATAATTTGTGTGTGCTATTATTCATTGTTATATCAATTATAAATAGCAAAGGACTAGAAATAACCAAAATGTGTATTAATAAAGGGCTGATTAAATACATCCTGGTACATCATAAAATGAAATATTCTTAATCTGTAAAACAGAATAAACAAGGTCTTCATACACCAAATATGAAATGCTCCCTAAGATACATTCTTAAGTGGAAAAAAATGCAAGCTATAGAACAATATGTTAAAAAGGAGCCAAAGAAAAAATACACACCTCTGCACACATATTTTTCAGTATATGTATTATCTGGAATAATACAGAGGAAACTGATAACACCTGATGGTGACTTAGTGGCTAGGGAAAGGGGTAAAATAGAAATTTATTTCATAGAAAATGACAGAAATGGAAAGACATTCCATGTCATACACTAGAAGAATAAATATTGTAAAAATGCCTACACTACCCAAAGCAATTTACATATTTAAAACAATTCCTATCAAAATACCACCAGCATTTTTCACAGAGCTAGAATAAAAAATCCTAAAATTTGTATGGAACCACAAGAGATCCCAAATAGCCAAAGCAACCTTAAAAATGAAATAAATAAATAAATAAATAAATAAATAAATAAATAAATAAATAAAATGGAGGCGTCTCAATTCCGGACTTCAAGTTATATTACAAAACAGCTGTAATCAAAACAGTATGGTACTGGCACAAAAACAGACACACAGATCAACAGAACAGAAAAGAAAATCCAAACTATATGGTCAATTAGACTTTGCCAAAGCAGGAAGGAATATCCAATAGGAAAAGACAGCCTCTTCAACAAATGGTGCTGGGAAAACTGGACAACAGCATGCAAAAGAATGAAATTGGACCATTTTCTTACACTATACACAAAAACAAATTCAAAATGGATTAAAGACCTAAACGTGAGACCCAAACCATAAAAATCCTAGAGGAGCACATAGACAATAACTTCTTTAACATCAACAATGGCAACTTTTTCCCCCCCAAAGATTTTATTTACTTATTTGACAGAGAGAAACACAGCTAGACAGGGAACACAAGCAGGGGGAGTGAGAGAGGGAGAAGCAGGCTTCCCGCCAAGCAGGAAGTCCAATGCGGGCTCGATTCTGGGACTCCAGGATCAAGACCTGAGAGCTGAAGGTAGACACCCAACAATTGAGATGCCCAGGCGCCACAACAATAGCAACTTCTTTCTAGATATGTCTCCTAAGACAAGGGAAACAAAAGCAAAAATAAAGTATTGGCACTTCATCAATATAAAAGCTTCTGCACAGCGAAGGAAGCCATCAACAAAATAAAATGGCAACCTACAGAATGGGAGAAGATATTTGCAAATGACATATCTGATAAAAAGTCAGTATCCAAAATCTATAAAGAATTTATACAACACCCAAAAGCCAAATAATCCAATTAAAAAATGGGCAGAAGAAAAAAATAGACACTTTCCCAAAGAAGACATCCAACTGGCCAAAAGGCACATGAAAAGATGCCCAATATCACTCATCATCAGGGAAAAACAAATTAAAACTACAATGAGTTATCATCTCACACCTGCCAGAATGGCTAATATCAAAACCACAAGAAACAAGTGTTGGAAAGAATGTGGAGAAAAAGGAAATCTCTTCTACTATTGGTGGGAATGCAAACTGGTGGAAGCCACTCTGGAAAACAGCATGGAGGTTCCTCAAAAAAGTAAAAATTGAACTACCCTATGATCCAGCAAATGTACTACTGGATATTTACTCCAAAAATACAAAAATACTGAATTGAAGGAATACAGGCACCCCAATGTCTATAGCATTATTTATAATAGCCAAATTACGCAAACAGCCCGTGTCCAATGACCGATGAATGGATAAAGAAAATGTGGTCTGTCTATATGTTTATATATATAATGGAATATTACTCAGGCATAAAAAAGAATGAAATCTTGCTATGTGCAAGACCATGGGTGGAGCTGGAGAATATTATGCTAAGTGAAATAAGTCAGTCAGAGAAAGACAAATACTTTATGATTTCACTCATATGTTGAATTTAAGAAACAAAACAAATGATCCTGGGGGTGGAGAGGCAAACCAAGAAACAGATGCTTAACGTGGAAAACAAACTGATGGTTACCAGAGGGGAAGTAAGGCAGGGTGTGGGGGGAAATCAAAGATGTGATGAGGATTATATATATATAAGCAAATATAAATAAATACCACTATTTCTCCCCTATCTGTATTTAACACAAGCATGCCTCACCTTTGGTTACTTAATATAGTTTTAAATTTTTCCATATTAGTACATAGATAATTCTATTCTTTTCTGCAGAGTATTCCATTATATGAATAAACCACAATTTATTTAGCAGTTTCTTATTGATTGAGATGTTTTCAATTTTTTTACTATTTCAGTATGTCTATTCAACTCTCAATAAATTATTAGTAGTAATATTAGTAATAGTACTACTAATAATATTAGTACTATTATTGTACTATAAGTGACATCTATAGGTGTTCATAATTACACCGAAATTTAAAGAGAGTATAATATGTATTACAGTGCTTTTTTACAGACTTAATACTAGAAGAAAATTACCTGAACTGCTCAAAACATGTTCAGTGTAGCAAGCAGCAGCACAGCTCTGAGGTTAATAGTGCAGATTTGGCATCCAGACTAAATGTGTTCAAATCCTGGCTGCTTTAAATACTAGCTGTGAATCTTGGCAAGTTATTCATCTCTCTTTTTCTACTTCCTTGTCCATAAAGTAAGGATTATAACAGCTACCTCACAGTTGTTGGGAAATTTAAATGAATTTAAATGCACAGCACTTAAAACAGTGCTAGCATGTGTCAATATACAATAAATGCTAGCTATCATTGTAATTATTCATGGCAAAACTAGTGTTGACAGAAGAAAGAAAAAATTAAAGACGATATATTAGGGCACTGTTTTTCAAATTTGGGGGGCTGTAGTGGTAATCATAGTCTCCTATAAGAGTCTGATAACCATTTTCTTCCAAGAAAACTACACATTCTACAAACAATGCTATGTAATTCAAAAATTACCTGAAGTCCCTGTGTAAGAAGATAATATGAGAGGATGCATTTAAGTAGGAGAAAATTTAAGAGAACCATATAGATTACTAGCCCTATTATGGTAGTAGCAACAGTGTAAATTAGGAAGGTCTAATAGATTGCCGTGGAGAGCAGAATCTTGTCTTGGAGTATGTACCATGTACCACTCTTAATGAATTCCCATGCTTCCCAAAATGTTAATTTTTTAAAAAATTATTGTTAAACTCGAGAGTCTCCTGGCTATTAGAAATAATTACTGAATTTATTAGCAAGGTGGCTAAATGTAGATGATTAATATTCAAAAATTCTGGTTGGATTCTTTTACATCATATACAAAGATAAACTCGAAATGGATGAAAGACCTCAATGTGAGGCAGGAATCTATCAAAATCTTAGAGGAGAACATAGGCAGTAACCTCTTTGACATCAGCCACAGCAAATTCTTTCAAGACACATCTCCAAAGGCAAAGGAAACAAAAATGAAAATGAACTTGTGGGACTTCATCAAAATAAAAAGTTTCCAGGGGCTCCTGGGTGGCTCAGTTGGTTAAGCGACTGCCTTCGGCTCAGGTCATGATCCCGGAGACCCAGGATCAAGTCCCACATCGGGCTTCCTGCTCGGCGGGAAGCCTGCTTCTCCCTCTCTCACTCCCCCTGCTTGTGTTCCCTCTCTGGCTGTGTTTCTCTCTGTCAAATAAATAAAATCTTTAAAAAAAAATTAAAAATAATAAATAAATAAATGAATAAAAATAAAAAGCTTCTGTACAGCAAAGGAAATAGTCAACAAACGGGCAACCCACGGAATGGGAGAAGATATTTGCAAATGACACTACAAAGGGCTGATATCCAAGATCTATAAAGAACTCCTCAAACTCAACAACCAAAAAAAAGATGATCACATCAAAAAATGGGCAGAAAACATGAACTGACACTTCTCCATGGAAGACATACAAAGGGCTAACAGACACATGAAAAAATGTTCGTCATCATTAGCTACCAGGGAAATTCATATCAAAATCACATTGAGATACCACCTTACACCAGTCAGAATGACCAAAATTAACAGGACAGGAAACAACAAGTGTTGGAGAGGGTGTGGAGAAAGGGAAACCCTCTTACACTGTTGGTGGGAATGCAAGTTGGTGCAGCCACTTTGGGAAAAGTGTGGAGATTCCTTAAAAAAATTAAAAATAGAGCTACCCTATGACCCTGCAATTGCACGACTGGGTATTTACTCCAAAGATACAGATGTAATGAAAAGTAGGCCTATATGTACTCCAATGTTCATAGCAACAATGGCCACAAACGCCAACCTGTGGAAAGAGCCAAGGTGCCCTTCAACAGATGAATGGATAAAGAAGATATGATCAATATATACAAGGGAATATTACCTCTCCATCAGAAAGGATGAATACCCAACTTTTGTAGCAACATGGAGGGATTGGAGATAAGCTGAGTGAAAGAAGTCAAGCAGAGAAAGTCAAGTATCATATGGTTTTACTTACTTGTGGAGCATAAGGAGTAACATGGAGGGCAGTGGGAGAAGGAAAGGAAATGTGAACTGGGATAAATTAGAGAGGGAGATGAAGCATGAGAGACTTTGGACTCTGTGAAATGAACTGGGGGTTTTGGAAGGAAGACGGTTGGGGAAATGGGTGAGCCTGGTGGTGGGTACTGAGGGCACAAATTGCATGGAGCATGGGGTGTGGGGCATAAGCAATGAATCTTGGAACACTGAAAAAATAAATTATTATTTTAAAAAATCCAGTTGGAGTTCTACATTTTAGCAATATATTAGAAAATATAATTTTAGATGATTTCATTTATAACTTTAAAAAATTAAATTAAATTCAAACAGAAACAGACAAATAAAAAGACATGCACAAGAAACTTCAGAAGAATTCTCTTTGGGATAGGGCAGGAAAGAAGGGATGCTCTCTGTTACTTCTACTGCTCACAAATCTAACTGGACATGTATTAAGACAAGAACAGAAAAATAATGATTTGAAGGTAAGGGACAATACTGTCCTTATTCTCAGATGATATCATCATAATTACATAAAATACCTAAAAGAATCAACAGGCAAACTATGAGAGCCAATAAGAGAATTCAGTAAGTGGCCAGTCACCAAGAACATACCAAAATCAATAATTATTCCATACCAGCAAGGAGTAATCAGTATGTCATAGAAATAAGACATCACTTAGCTAGAAACTAAAACCATAAAGCCTCTGGGAGTCACTTTATAAAGAATGCTCCAGACTTTAAAGTTCTATGAAAAGTATTAAAAGAAGACCTGAATGGACATATAAACCATGCTCAATGCCTTAAAACTACATGCAGTTCTCAAAACTACAAGCAATTCTCAACTATCATCTTGTAGGATTTTGGAAGAACTCTTATAAATTATTATAAAATTATTTATGATAATAAATGTCCACATATAGCTAACTAGAAAAATTACTCTAAATGAAAGTGACAAAAAGAAAAAAAAAGTGAAATCTATAAAAGTCAGATTATACAGATGATAAAAATCTAAACAAAAAGAGAGCAAACTTCTATCTAAAGTTATAACCTAACTTTTCTCACTTCAGTTGGATATATCCATATCCAACCACTCAACTTGAATACAGACAAAACACTTTCATTCAGGCCCTACACACTTACTCCACATTTCCTCCTTCTATTAACTGTACCAGAGAGGTTCAAGTCTCCTGGGCCCAAAACCCAAGTGCAGTCTGACTCTTCTTCCTTGACTCCCACATGTTCAACTAAAATCCTGACTATTCCATCTTTGAAATCTCTAATTTCTCCTTATTCTCTCAACTAGCTTTCTGTTTCCAGTCTTCATTCCTTATACCCCCAAATCTTATATTAGAATAAGATTTTATCCTAAAATAAAATCTGAATGTTACATTTTTGTCTCAAATCTTTCAAAGGTCCAAATTCCTTCATGTGAAGTTCAAGATCCATTACAACTTCACTTTAATCTATTTCTAATACTATGTAGCATTGTTTCTTTTTGGGCCTCCTAATTGATGCATTTCTTCCTTGTTTCTAAGCATATGCCTGGTGTGTTACTACAACCCCCAGCCAGTTTTCAATGCCTAGTTCAAGAGCTTCTTCTTCCAGATAATTTCAAACTTATGGGAGAAAAATATCTTCCAGTAAAAACAAATGACAAAGCAAACCATATAAGGTAATAAGCACACAAAGAATCACAGCCTATGGCCTTTAAATATGAAGGAAGAAAAGATAATGAAGGAAGCTGTAGATTTTTTTCCTATTACTCTTCTCCATGCTTGAGGATGCTCTCATATAGTAGTCCCCCCCTTATGACAGTTTTGCCTTCTGTGGTTTCAGTTACTGGTGTCAACTGTAGTTTAGAAACAGATCATCCATCTTCTGACATATGGTCAGAAGGTCAACGGTAGTCTAACTCTACATCACAATGCATATACATCATTCATTTCATCTCATCATGTAGGCATTTATCATCTCACATCATTACAAGAAGGGTGAGTACAATACGGTAAGATATTTTAAGAGAGAGACTGTATTCACATAACTTTTATTATAGTGTATTGTTATAAATGTTCCATCACTATTATTAATCTCTTACTGTGCCTAATTTATAAATTAAACTATCATAGGTATCCATGTATAGAAAAAAAACTAGTATATATAGGGTTTGGTACAAGCAACGATTTCAGGCATCCACTGGGGGGTCTTAGAACATATCCCCTGCAGATAAGGGGTAACTACTGTATGCCAAGGAAAACACTTTTAAGTTGAAATTTGAAAATAAATAAATATGAAAGAAAATACCTAGTGGATGAACATTTTTAATTTATTCAATATCCATAAACTTTAAATGTTTTGAGGATAAATGTGCAGAGTTTATCTTAAATTACTTGAAAAAAAACAAAGTAGACTATTTAATGCAATGGTCAATTATGTAAGAGAGAAACAATGATCAACTGTTTAATTCTTATATACTGCAGGCTTCAAGGACCATATATGTGATACATGTCTTAATTCCCATATCAAATTCCCTGGAAACGGAGGACAGATAATGTCAGGATTATAATCCTATAAATTACCTTCAGGTTCCCTATTCTGTCACTTTCTTGCCTACTCACATTAACCCAGTTAGATTAAACCAGTGATAATTTATGTACCCAAATTTTTAACATAACTATCTACAAATTGAATATTTTCCTCTTCTCAAATTATACAAAAACATCATGTCTTCAGACAACCGGCTTTCTGGCCAACATAACTTTTAAAAGTATAGTAAAAACAGATAATGATCACTAATTAATATATCAAATATATCAATATGAATACTATGATCCTGTTCAAGTATTGGGCACTTATTACCACTGTTCTCATACAAAAGTGCTCAACTATCAAGTATTAGTAATATTATTATAAAAGTGAATGGATACTAGCAAATACAAAAAAAAAACATTAATAGTAAATGTTCTAATTATTTATTCCTTGGAGTTAGACTAACATACTTACATGACAGTTCTGTATATAGATGTAAGTTTTATACTATGTGTCTGTGTATCTCAAAAAATTAATTAATTGTAAAAATAAGATCCCTATTCTCTACACCCCAAATTATACCTGGCAGCTAGGTAAATCTTCCCCAAAAAGGTGATGCTGAAGAAGGCTGGTGATTCTGAGGAAAGGTAAGCAGAAGTCCTGTAAGTATTTTTCCATGGATTCAGGAGACCAAGCAACAGGGCTAACCTAAAGTTAAAAAAGAGAATCTGAACAATTTATTCTATAATAGACATAGCTTAAAAGTTATATTCATAATAGCAACAATATTTAAATTATTAACAAATAACCACTATATCTGAAGCATACCATTGCACATTCCTGAGTTCCTTCTTCATGGTATAACTTTCCTTTAGATAGTTCACTTATCACAAAGCTCAGTAACACTTCAGAAGACTTTTCCGCATCACAGGTATTCTGGGAAAAAATGAAAAATTAGTTCTATCAGTCACTGAAAATTACAGAAAAAAATTACATTGGAAAGAACACTTTTTAATAAGTAGAGGTATAAATGTGACTACATTTTTTCCACAAATGTAAGCTTCAATTCCTCAAAATCTGTGTAGAACAGTACATCTTTGGATTCACAATGAAATTGGGCATGTGGTGAAACTATTCCAATATTTCATTTCTTTAAAAAAATTTTAAAGGTTTTATTTAATTATTTTAGAGAAAGAAAGGGCAGGAGTGGGGGTAGGAGCAGAGGGAGAAGCAGGCTCCATGCTGAGAAGGGAGCCTAATATGGGGCTTGATCCCAGGACTCTGAGATCATGGCCTGAGCCAACAGCCAACAAAGGTGCCTCTCCAATACTTCTTTAAAAGACAGATGTAAATTACATAATGTATGTGTAAATGAACGTATGTAAATATCTTCTGACCCAGTAATTTTCACTCCTGAAAAATTCTTCCTAGGGAAATAATCTAAAAGAAAAAAATAACTATACACCCAAGACATTCACTGTAGCACTATAATAACAAAAAACTAGAAATGACCAACAAAAGTGAAGCAGTTACCTAAATTATGCCATATCAACTCAAAAGAATATTTTATAGGCAGTGAATACGACAAATTTGAGCTATATGAAAAAAAATGTTCACAATATGATGTGAAGTCAACAGAAGGAATATATACATACACTCATTATAATAGCAAAATCATACATGCATGAAATAGAAGAAAACATGGACCACAATTTTTTTCTTTTACAATTTCACTCAAATTTCTTGAATAGGATTTGTTAAACAATTTAATGTAAAAATAATATAAGACAATATGTTTGTTAAAGAATATACAGATACTTACATTAAATAACAGTTTACAAATTAAACTAAATGGTGCCATACTTTTTATAAGAAAGGAGAAATAATAGCTATTTGCAAATTCAAATTTATGTCAATAAGGTTTTTTTGTTTTTTTGTGTTTTTTTGAAGAAAGAGAATGCATGTGGTGGGGTAAGGTGGGGTGGGGCAGGGGCAGAGGGAAAGGGAGAGGGAGAATCTTAAGTAGACTCTAAGCCCAGCAGGGAGCCCATGAGATCTCAAGGCCCATGAGATCATGACCTGAATTGAAATCAAGAGTCAGATGCTTAACCTACTGAGCCACCCAGGCACCAGTGTCAATAAGTTCTTTACACATAAAGAATATGCCTCTTTTTATATTCACTAAGATATCAGAAGTTGTTGCAACTTTCGGTAAAGTGTAAACTGGGCTACAGTAATAACTTTGCTATGATGTCATTTATTCTACTCATTAACTATACTTTTTAAATAGTATAATATAAGACTTGGGTAAACACTACAGGATATATGTTTATCCTGACAGTCTGATAAGCACTAACTGTCTGAACTACAGAATTTGTTATTTGATGATACTTAGTCTTCTTATTGTTTCTCATAGGTTATTGTGCTCTCTTCACCTAGACAGTAAATTCCAAAATGTCAGGAACTATACTTTGTATTTTATGTTTCCCTTCACATAACAAAAATCAGAGTTATAAAAACCTGTTGTCTAGTTAATAAAATTTATTTGGGTAATGTTGGAGTTTTTGACCTTGGAACTTGTCTAGGTAATCAATTCTTTGTATTATCTTTAAATTACTCCTCTTTCTGTCATATCATTCTGCCATGTAGTGTTATCATATCTTGATTCTGAACAACAAAAACAGTCCTCTGACTCTACAATTGCACTCTTTAAATCATGTGATCCATCCCACTCTTGCCAAATTAACCACCAGGATGATCACCTGCCAAATGTGATGACCTATAGGTTACATATAATTCACAATTAATATCTCACTAAATTCAAAACAGCAACATATTGTTTTTAAAATTAATTTAATCAGAGTAGTTTTTAAATAGGCAGAGTTCACTTAAGCTCAAAATGCAGAAGACTCGAGAAAATAGTACCATGATTTTGCTGCTTATAATCAACATGACATATTAAAGTTTCTAAAAATATACAATTCAGCCTAAAAGCTCCCTAAATTCTATATACCCTTGAGTAAAAGATTTTGAATATAACAACAGAGAAGTATTTGAAATCACAATACTTTCTAACTTATGGGGAAAATACCCTTCAATAAAAATAAATGATGTTCAAATCATCCAAGTAAGTTACTGAGTGATAATCAGCTTTTAAGTCACTACTGTCAAACCACACCTTCAGTACTTCTTTTACACATGGCAGGTACTGTATTAGATCAAGAAATCAAATATAATGTAACATTCACTCTTTTATATGGAAAACTTCTGATCAGAAGATTTATTAGAAAAGAAAATGATTTTATTCATATGTAAGAAGTCTTAGCATATTCTGAAAGCATATTATTATACAGGCAATATCTGAATTTACAAGTAGGGTTGTAAAGCTTACGAGGAGGATTTCTGAAACCATGGGTGAAAGACCTAGAATCATGACCAAGAGGCCAATAGGAGGGGTTCCTGGGTAGCTCAATCAGTTAGGCATCTGCCTTCCACTGTGGTCATGGTCCCAGGGTCCTGGGATCGAGCCCTGCATGAGGCTCCCTGCTCTTCAGGAAGTCTGCTTCTCCCTCTTCCTCTGCCCACTGCTCATGCTCGCTCTCTCTCTCTCTCTCTCTCTCGACTTTCTCTCTCTCTCTCAAATAAATAAATAAAATCCTAGAAAAAAAAGAATCCAGTGGGAGAGATGGCAAAGGCATGTGTGCTAAATAAAAGTATCGAGGTTGACTCATGCAATAGTTATGTGTGGGGAGATGATTTGCCTATAGTTCTTCAAATTTTGGGGGTACAGGCCCTTTGGGTATACATGCTGGATGCTATGGTCCCACTCCCCAGCAAAAGGAGAAAGGAAAGGAGAGAGGAGACGGGAGAGGGGAGAGGGGAGAGGGGACAGGGGAGAGAGGAGAGAGGAGAGGGGAGGAGAGGAGAGGAAAGGAAAGGAAAGGAAAAGGACCTCAGATTATGAAATCCCAATAGAGTCTTTTAACAGAAATTCCACTAACGAAAAGAACACAGTTTATACTCATTTTTCCAGCACAACTAAACCTCATTATCCTTTAAAAATACATAGTACCGAAATGTTTATTGCCCTGGACCAGATCAGAGCTGGCAAAAATCTCTTTTCATTGGAATTGTTATACCTGAGGGAAAAGAAAATGAGGGATGGAGTAAGTGAGACTCAGCGAAGAAAGTAAAGAAGAGGATGAGAGAAGGAAGGAATTAAGTAAAGCAAGAAGGAAATTTTAAAAAAGGAATGAATGATGCTGAATAGTTACAGAAATCACAATAATGCATTTCATTACTTGTAAATATTGTTGCTGCTATTATTTACAATTTTCTATATAACTAAATGTTTATAGATTATAGAAAAAGCGAGCAACATGTGGCAAACCAAACAACAGGATAGCATAATCTTTAGTTTCCATTCACTAAAAGCAATTTATATGGCTATAAACTTCTAATGTATATTCTGATAAGAATTTGCCTTACATTAAATGTTTCATTAACTATTTTTTAAAATAGCTGATAATTATCAAATTGAGAAAGAAAATTGACAGAACAGTTACCTAAATTAGTTCCAACATAGATTTACAATTGTCTAATTTTCTGTCATTAGGTCTCATTTTAGCAAACAATCGAATGAATATATTTAGACCTAAATTAAATCATCAGAAAATGTTTTAAATGTGTACTATTTCATGATTAGACAGCTTATTAAGGAAATATATTTAAACAATGACACAGCATAGAAACTTAATACACCTGATTTGAATACTAACAATCCAAATATCAGATTACAGTGCAGAGATGTTCAAAGAGTATTTAGAAAAAAGAAAGATAACTGCAGTAGGCAAAATTATCCAAGTGGCAGGAGCTCAGCCTAGCATTCAGGCCAACAACCAATATCCCTAATTACGACATAATGAACTTGGTGACACTATATTAAATTTTTATACATATAATCATGGTTTGCAAGTAAACTAGTAATAAAAATACGAAGATTATATTGAAAATAATCCATGTGTAAATTTGCTCTCCTTTGATATAAGTAGATAATATTTTAATACAAATCTTTCAGTAAGGTTTAAAATGTCCTGAAGAGTCTATAAACCAATCAATAGGTTCAATTAACACCGCACTTTCTATTTTTTTCCTACCAATTTCCCCAAATAAACATTGAATTAATTTTCTTATTTTACCTACATCTCAGCCAAACCACTAAGTCAGTTTTTGGGTTCTGTAATATGACTTTAGTTCTGAAGTCACTGAAAATACTTATATTTAACTAAACTTGCACACTTTTTCTAAATTGCTTATGTAATTTTAACCAGAAAACTGTAAATCTGCTAAGAATTTATGTAATTTTTTTTAAGAGAGGGAGGGGTGTGGGGCAGAGGAAGAGGGATGGAATCTTTAGCAGGCTCCATGCCCAGCAAGGAGCTAGACATGGGGCTCAACCCCACAACCCTGCAATCATAACCTGAGCCAAAATCAAGAGCTGAATGCTTAACTGACTGAGCCACCCAGGAGCCCTACTTATGTACTTTTTTAAACATGGAAAATTTTGTATTTACAGAAGCATAATTAAGAAAAGGCTAGGATTTTTTAAGTTCATAAGTGATGAGTCAAAAGCCATCTTTGGACTGACTGGAAATAGGAGCAAGGAGAAGAAAAGATGACAAATTAGTAAAATAGGTAAGTCTGCAGATATTTTATTACTTGCTCACTGGTTGACCCAATTTTTATAACTTCTCTAACTTTAAGGCTTGCAAGCAAAAGCAAAACAAAACTGCCCAAATAAAAATGGAAAAAAGGCCAAGGTTTAAAGATAGATGCAGAAGACCTCTTTGATCAAGGAGGAAATTTTAACTTTTTTAGCCTAAAGGTGCTCCACTCCAACTGAAATACTATTAATAACTCATTTTGCTTTTCAAACACCTAATCTCATTCATTCACATCCCTAACTTAAATGAGTTCATCAGACTACTAAATGACAAATTCAGACAAGACACTAACCTTTTTGAGAGTTCCCGTGTGTTTCCAGGCTGACCTATCTTCCTCATTGCATTTAACTGAGAGTGCCACAAGAGCTTGTGTGTACAGTAGGGTAAAAAGCACCTTCACAATGCAGGTGAAATGGTCTACAAGACAAAGAGAAGATCATTATTTCTTCGGAATCTAGACATTTTGTACTCAGGATCATTTCACAAGTATATATCTTTCCTTAAACATGTAATTTGTTTCTAGTCAACATTTTAGTTAATAAAATTAGCTTATGTGATACTATATTTGTGGCCAACTGATCTGAGATCATAAAAGCAAAATTCCTTTATTCATCCACAGAATATGTGAATGAGAAGCATTTAGCATAGTGTAAAGTGTGCTCTGTTTTAGAAGACCAGAGTGCTAATGCTACTTAATCTTGGAATAGCTGTGTAATGTTGGCAAATCCCCTTACTGGACATTATGTGCTTAACAATGATATCTAGGAGCCAGTGTTTAAAACAAACACTTCAGCCACTTCTAATACGTATAAACCTTAAAAAGAATATAATATATAATACAGAATTTCTAAAATTTCATAAAAAAGGAATACCAATATTTTAGGCACTCTAAATTTAAAAATTCAATTTAAAACTATAACAACGCAAAAACAGTAGTAACAATACATAAAATGCCTGGTAGGTTCTGGTACATATTAGGTACTTAATAAGTGATAGCTCAAAAATCATAATTAATATCTACATACACCTAATAACTTACAAAATTTTCTCGAATGTCTTATCCAATCCTCATAATAGTCTCACAGTTGGACATCTGAGCTTCAAAAGGATGTGCCTCTGTTAACAAAGCTAATAACCACGCAGGTCTGAACTTTAATCCATATAGATCATTTTATTGCAGGTTCAGTATTCCTTCTATAGTATTATGCTGCTCCACTAATAAATGGGTACTACCACTTAATCAGCTGCTGCAGTCAGAAATCTGTACATATCCTTGATACTTTCCTACCTCATTCTCCACACATGAAAATAATCACTAAGTCCTGTCAATTCTACTTTTAATAACTCTCTCAAGTCCGTTCCAACACCCCGGACCAGGCTTCTAATCTTTCTTGCCTACACCTATAATCTCAGATTAACTAGTTGTGTTAGGGGTCCCTAAGACACTTCCAAGCTGATGATGTACCCGGAGGACTCACAAGACTGAGCATATAGTCCTATGATTTATTACAGCAAGAGATATAAAGTAAAATCAGAGATTGCAAAAAGCGCATTGGGTAAAGCTCAGATAAAACTTCCAGAGTTCTCCACCAGTGGAGTAACACAGGGCATGCTTAATTCCTCTAACAATAGATTGTGAAAGCATGTGAGAAACTGCTACCAGGGGAGCTCCTTAAGAGAAATTCAGTGCCCAAGGTTTTTATTGGGGGAGGTCACATAGGCACCCTCTGCCTAGCACATATCAATGTTCTAAACTCCTATGAGGAAAGCAGGTACACACCTGCTTTAATTCAGCATAAATCACTGTTTATACAGTTTAGACACAGTGAGCCACTCTCATCAGCTCTATGGATGGTGGAGATGATGGAGATCCTCCCCAAATAAGTTTCCAGATGCAGTCAAAGCCTTTCAAAAGTTAACAGTTAAGCCTTCTGTATTAACTCTTTCCTGCACAGTGATTTATGTACATTACCTCTTAGCCCCCTGCAATCTACTTTTTTTTTTACAGCCAGAAATATTTGGGCACCTCTAAGTGGTGGTAACTCCACATCTGTCTGTCTACCCCATGTCTGACCCAGCCCCCTAGCCCAGCACCAGGGCCCCTAGGGAACCTGCCCCCTTCTTGAGCCAGGGCTTCTCTCTTCAGGAGCTCAGAGCTTGTGGCTGCAGACCCAGCCACGAGCGAAGCAGCTGTGTAACCGCTGCCCAAAAAAAGGAAAGAAAGAAAGATAGGATAGGATAGGAAGGAAGGGAGGGAGGGAAGGAAAGGAAGAAAGGGAAGAAAAGGAAGGAAGGAGGGAAGATTGATTTGGCATCCTTCTACAGGGTCTCTGTACAAGTTGAAACACTCTTTCTGGGGCACCTGGGTGGCTCACTTGGTTAAGCAACTGACTTCGGCTCAGGTCATGATTCCAGAGTCCCCAGGACTGAGTCCCGCATTGGGCTCCCAGATCCACAGGGAGTCTGCTTCTCCCTCTGACCTTCTCCCCTCTCATGCTCTCTCTCTCATTCTCTCTCTCTCTCTCTCAAATAAACAAAATCTTTAAAAAGAGGAAAAAAGAAAAGAAAAGAAAAGAAAAGAAAAGAAAAGAAAAGAAAAAAAGAAAAAAGAAACACTCTTTCCTTCCTCAGGTCCTGGCTAACTCTTAGTCAGATGACACCTTAAGGTCACTTCTTAAGGAAAATCTCTGATTTCACAGTGAGTGAGTGGGTAAGCACATGCACACACACGTAAACACTGTCTCTTATTCATGTTGATAGGCTGGGGACGGAACTTGACAGAGCTGAGCAAATCTGAGTGCCTATCTGGGATCCTTCTACCTAGAGGTGAGTAGAAGGTATAAAGATGTAAGTCTGGAAGTGTCAAAGGTCACATCCTTGGTCTATGGCAGACACTGTCTAAAGTAACACTAAATGAAGCAGACCCACAGAGAGGAGAGACCCAAGACAGCAAAAACCCTGCCAGCATCCAAAGCCCTGGTTCCAGTAATTCCCAAAACTACCCTCAACTCCTATAAGTTTGGTAATACGAGTCCATCAGTGCTCCTCCTCTGTGCTTTTAAGCTAAATGTCTTAAATGTCCTAACACCTAGGTGATAAACATATGCTAGGATACAGACAATAAGCACTTATAATCTGGATAGAGAGAAAAAGACAGACAGATGGTTACACACATGCACATGGTATACTGGGAGAAAATAAGAGGAGGAACTAAGGGAGATCAAGGGCAGGGCACAGGAAAAAAAGTAAAGCCTCCTATACCAACCAGGCAAGTTAAGTCTTGAATAACAAACAAAATAAGCCATTTAATAAGGAGAGCAGGGGCAGGTAAAGAAAAGGGGATTCCAGATAGATGAAGCCGTTTTTATGAAGGCACAGAAAAAGCCTAAGGTTTACAAGAACTGTAAACTGTCCAGTGTAACTAGAATACAAGTAGTGCTTTTTGAGAGATGAAGTTATAAAAGCTAGAAAAAAATCTTTGTGCTAAAGATGAAAGGTTGTGAACTATAGGATACCTGTCTGCAGTTTATAGAGATGTCTGGTTTGCCTTTACCCTGTTTAGATTTTAGTTGCTGACATTTAAAAAGAGGTCCAAATTCCCCTTATTCTCAAAAAAACAGGAAGAGCTGACAAAACTGGGCCCACATTCTTACATGCCACAATGATCTGGAGCTGAATGTCAACTATCCTCCTCAGCCAAGCATACACTCTAGAGAACTGTCACAGTCTTCCACTCCTGATTATATCATACCAAAGACTGTTTCACAAGGAGTCAGTACCTAACATTACTGTTTAGAATGAATTTAGGCTATGAGGCCAAATGGTCTAGATTTACATTCAGACTCTTCAGATCTTAGGCAGGTTAGTAATACACTCTTGCTTTTATTTCTGCATCTATTTAATGGAGATAACAATCTGACCCACCTTAAAGGGATTAAGTGAAATAAGGTTCATACATAAATGCTTAAAACAGTAAACAGGAATGGCAAACAGTGAATATCTGTTGTTATTAATATTAGTATTATGTTATTTGTTTATTTATAGGTATTTGATTTATAGCCCCTAGACTGGCCCATGGAAGCCACTGAAGAACTTTAAGCATGAGAATGGTAATATCAGATTTGCATTTTAAAATGTTCACTGTTAGTATAAAGTTATGATGGCAGAGAAGTAGGGCAACCCTAAGCTTACTTCTTCCCTCAAAAACAGCTAGATAATATCAATCTATCCAAATATCATTCAGAACATCCAAAAAAATCAATCTGAGGACTGAGAGAAAAAAGCTGCATGTCTACAAGCAGAAAAAGTGATCACCTCACGGAAGGTAGGTGCTGCAGAGAGTTGATTTGGGGGAGAAAAGAGCCATGGGAGCTGTGGAGCAGAGGGAGCTCTTGATCGCAGAGAGAGGAGCAAAAGAGAAAGAAAAAGAGAGAAAAAGTGAAAAAAAGAGTAAAAGCACAAACACAGGGGACTGCACCAAAAAACACTTTCCCAAAACCACTGATTGAGAAAAGGAGAAAGTTTAAATACTGCATTTTTTGTAAACAGCAGAGTGCAGAGTCTGAAGTTTCAGCACCATCACCAGGGTCACACCTGGTGGCCTTAGCGATACTCCTGTGGGGAAGGAGGGTGGAGACCAGGGAGTGGGCAGTGTGGTCAGAGGATCCCCTGGGTCCCACAGGGAGAACAGTTCCCCTGCTTGGAGTGCATTTGGTAGAGGTGATATGGCCTCCCTGAGGGCAAAGACTCTACGGGTACCATTGAGCTGACCTCTTCACCAGCACAGGAACAAAGAAGATGGCTGAGGGCAGCAAACTTTGGCAGCAGGGTCATACTATGATTTACCGTAAACTCCAAACTGCTGTGCAGTTATCTGACTGTTTTCTGGGACGAATGAACCAGCACCAACCATAGTGCAGCAAGATCCTCCTCCAGAGGATCAGTGCAGATCCAGCCTCAGGGGGTCTCTGAAATTTGGAGTTTTGAAATGTGGCCATGCCTGTGATAAATACAGGAGTGCTGTACCACCTGGTAGTTATCTAGCTTGGACACAGACAGGGTGAAGTTGGGGATCTGAAGGAAGCTGGGGACACAGGAGGAGTAACTGCTTGTCTGTGAGGGCTTCCTGAGGAGCTCATGGGCAGGAGTTCTTAGTTCTGAGATGAAAGTGGATTGAAGCCATCCCCCCTTGCCCCAACTCTGTCCTGACCAACTTCAGTGAGCAAAACAGCACCACCAAGTAGAAGCCAGAGCTGCTTACATCAAGCTCCACCTCCCTGCACCCTGCAAGTGCATCTCCACTAGGGCAAGTCTACCTAAGAATCAGAGCAGCAGGCCCCTCCCCTAGAAGACCAGCACAAACCCCTTGCCCACACCAAGTCTACCAGTCATAGAGCACCACAAAGCTTCAGCTCTAGGGGATGCAGGATCTAGCATCTTTTGGGGTTTTCTTGGGTTTTTGGTTTTCTTTTTTGTTTTTGATACAGAAAACAATTATTTTATTATTTTATTTTTTAGATCAAGCTTCTCTTACAAGCAGACCAAAACACACCTAGGATCTAGCCTACTCTATTTTATTTTATTTGGACCTCTAAAATGACAAGATGGAGGAATTCACCCCAAAAGAAAGAAAAAAAGAAGTGGCAGCTAAGGATTTAATCAAAAGGGATATAAGATGTCTAAACTAGAATTTGAAACAATTATAAGGATACTACCTGGACTTGGAAAAAAAAAAGCATCAGAGAATCCCTTACTACAGTGATAAAAGAACTAAAACCTAGTCAGGCCAAAATTTTTTAAAATGCTATATTTTAAGAGGTAAATCAGAATGGATGCCATGACAACACAGATGGATGAATCAGACTGGGAATGAATCAATAATGTAGAATAAAAGTATGGAAAATAATGAAACCAAAAAGAGGGAAAGAAAGGTATTGGATCACAGATGTAGACATAGTGAACTCAGCAACTCCTTAAAATGTAACATTCATATCATAGAAGTCCCAGAAGATGAGAGAGAGAAAAGGGGGCAAAAGGTTTGTAGTGTAAATTATTGTTGAAAACTTACCATTATCTGGGAAAAAAAATAGACATCAAAATCCAAGAAGCACAAAGACCTCCCATTAAATTCAATAAAAGCTAGCCATTACAAAGACATGTCACAGTCAAAGTCACAAAATACACAGACAAGGAAATCCTAAAAGCAGCAAGGGGAGAACAGTCCTGAAAACTTACAAGGGAAGACAGAGTCAGGTTCACAGCAGATCTGTCCACAGAAACTTGGTAGGCCAGAAGAAAGTGGAAGGATATATTCAACATGCTGAATAGGAAAAATATGTATCCAAGAATACTTTATCAAGCAAGGCTGTCATTCAGAATGGGAGAGAGAGTTTCCCAGACAAACAAAAAGTAAGGGAGTTTATGACTACTAAACCAGCCCTGCAAGATATATTAAAGGGGACTCTCTGAGTAGGGGGGAAAAGACCAAAAGTAACAAAGACTAGAAAGGAATAGAGAACATCTCCCAAAACACCACCTTTACAGGTAACACCATGGCACTAAATTCTTATCTATCAATAATCATTCTGAGTGTAAAGGAACTAAATGCTCCATACAAAGGGCACAGGATATCAGAATGGATAAAAACTAAACAAAACAAAACAAAAAAACCAAGACGCACCCAAAATATTCAGTTGCTTCTTAGGAGAATGGGACTGAAACAAAACAAGATGTGAGGCAAGACAAGCTATTAGCAGATAGCAAAAGTACCACAAATGAGAAATTAGATGACCTGAACTAAAGAAGAATAATGATAATGGAGAGAATGAATTAAATTAGAGAAAGATTTAAACAATAATAACAACTTCTGGTAGTCCTTTGAAGGTAGAGAATGACAGTAGTCTCTCACTGTACAATGAAGAGTAGAGAGCATTAGCACTGACTAAAACTGAATGACTAAAACAGAGGAAAAGTTTGAATGGAGAGAAAATGAATTAATGTTACATATGTTGAGCTTGAGGTATGTGTAGGAGTTTGGGTCTGGAGCTCACCAAGGAGTTGTCAACTGGAGCTGGTTATGGGAAAGAAGATAAAATTGAGAAGGGGCAGGAACTCCTCCTTAACAACTCCAAGAACGGTGAGAGGAAGAGGTGAATGAAAAGGAGCCTTAAAAATGAGTGAAAAAGGGGTGCCTGGGAGGCTCAGTTGGTTAAGCGACTGCCTTTGGCTCAGGTCATGGTCCCAGAGACCCGGGATTGAGCCCCACATCGGGCTCCCTGCTCAGCGGGAAGCCTGCTTCTCCCTCTCTCACTCCCCCTGCTTGTGTTCCCTCTCTAGCTGTGTTTCTCTCTGTCAAATAATAAATAAAATCTTTTTTAAAAAATGAGTGAGAAAGAGACAAGTGGAAAAAGAGAATACGATGGTTTCATCAACATCAAGAAAAGAGTATTTCATGACTTAATTGAATGTCTAAATAGACTAAATTCCTAAAAAGGAAGTCGTTTATATTGCCCAGAAATATCAGTTACATATATCGTCCTCTCATTTTAAACTACATTTTTTTTGCTTAAAAAGAAGTAACATATTTAAGAAAAATAACAGCTACTGTATGTATAATCCTAGCTTTTCAATGTAGTGAAGTACTAATTTGGTATGTCAGTCATTTTATCTGCCTCAATTATTATCATTTTTCAAGTATTTCAAATGGCAGTTTAAAGTCACACCCTATGCTTAAGTTCCCAATTCACTCATCCAGTAAATATTTATTAAATGCTTACCATGTGAAATCAATGTTTTTTAGGGACTTGGAATAAAACAAGGAATCATTCATGTAAGATGTACCCTCTCTATGCAATGGCATTTGTGTTGAGTTTTGTAAACATAACCCAAAGAACCTATAGTCTTCTGGGGAGATATTTACTGGCTGGTCGATGGGTACCATGTTTAGTGCAGGTGATAAAACAAGAGGACAAACAGGAGTCAGATACCTGCAGACATTTCTTTCCCGTAAACTGTTTCTGAGTTAAGGTAATACAAAAGGCTCCAAGTTTCTTTTAGGACAGGTACAATATATGTAAAACAATAAAACTGTAAGGGAAAATCATACAAGTAAAAAGAATATAATCTAAAGATAGAATCAGGCATTTTATTGCTTTCCTAAAATTATCATGAAAAATTTCTGTAAAGAAATATCCAATTCCACTGCCTCCATAAAGCTCTTTGCACATAACCATACAAACATCAAATCTTTTCAGTCCTCTCTTTTATGATGTGAGTTTCTAACTACATACACTCTGACTCTTTTCAAAAAGTCTAGTCTAGAACAAAAATCAATTTGTGATGTGTTTTGTGTAATAAGCTCAACTCCATTTTCTCTTTGATGAGTGAAGTACCCAAACAGTTTAATAATTCTTTACATTAACCAACATAGAATGGAGCAAAGATTCCAAGTCCATCTAACAACTAACAAGGTAGTTAAAGCTATTCTCTTCAGTATATACTTCAGGAAAACTGTGGTTTGGGTCTAATAAACTGCCAACATTCTCAAGAACATTATATGGAAATGATCACAATGTAAGATATAAAGATTCAAGCCAAAGCAGTAGCTTTCTTCAATTAAAAAAAAACAAAACAAAAAAAACCAAAAAAAACCCAAGTTACCAGAAAATAAGATAATTGGATATTGAACATATCTATTCCATAATCATTTACTGAACATATTATGAAGCAGGTAGGCACTAGGGAAACATGTAAAATGACACAAGTCCTGGAGAAACAGATAATATAGAGACAGAGATATTAAAAGAAAATCTACCATTATGACAATAAGAAAAGTGTCAAAACAGAACTATAGATGAGTTATGATGGGAAAAGGAAAACTACCCATTTAAGTGAAAGGCTTCCAGGAGAGGGTAACAAGGTAAACGTACCACCAGGAGTTAAGTAAAGAATGGAGAAATGGCAAACATTTAAACATGTTCAAAACTCTCCTACCTCAACAAAACAAACAAAAATAACCCCTTTGAATATTTCCACATATAGCTTGTGTTCTCTCCTCACATTTGTTCTTGACCGTTCTCTCTGCTCTTTCCTCATTGGTCTCTCATTTCTCATCCCACTATAATCTGCTTCTGATTCTCCAACTACACAAAAGCGACTTCCTTATTATTATTCCTTATACTGTATATAACCAGGAGTCCTCAGGAGAATTCATAGATAACTCATTTTGATCAAGATCCTTTTGAAAACTTGGTAAGGGGGGCATCTGAGTGGCTCAGTCGTTAAGTGTCTGCCTTCAGCTCAGGTCATGATCTCAGAGTCCTGGGATTGAGCCCCGCATCAGGCTCCCTGCTCAACGGGAAGCCTGCTTCTCCCTCTCCCACTCCCCCTACTAGTTTTCCTCTCTAGCTGTGTTTCTCTCTGTCAAATAAATAAAAATAAAATCTTAAAAAAAAAAACCAAACCGTTATGGGCTATGGAACTTCTCACAAAGTATATACATACAAAAATTTCCTATATCATTTTAGGAGATTCATGGATTCCTACTAATGAACTCCCAAATCACAAATTAAAAAGCCTTGGTCTGAAAAAGCTATCAAAAACTACTGGGGTCATATCATCAGAACACAAGCCAGCGCAAACCAAACACAAGTGTTTAAACGGTTAGTATTCTACACTGGGAATTAAAGACATCAACTTTGTTAAAATCCATGCATTCTTAATACTAAAAAACAAAAAAATACATTATCTCTGGAGGATGCTAAAAAAAAAAAAAACCACTCAATAGGGATGCCTCACTGGCTCAGTAGGTAGAGCACATGACTCTTGATCTCAGGGTTGTGAACTCCATGTTGGGTGCAGAGATTAATTTAAAACAAAATCTTTTTAAAAACACAAAAACAAAACAATGCAAGCAATAATCCATAGCTTCTAATATCACAAAAAGAGAGACCCCTGGAATCTGTCTTGTGATGAAAAGTATGTTACACCCATTCATGAAGTGTTTTTTCAAAAATAAAAGAAATAAGAAACAATCTACATGTTTACATCTATCTGCCAGTTTGCAGGAAACACATGGGAAGAGAACATATTATTAAAGGATGCCATGAGGATGCAAGTAGTAAAGTACAGACAAAAGATCACGATTCTTCAACAAATAAAATATAAAGGGAGACAGTAAACCCATAGATTTAAAAGAGAAACAACCACCAAATCAAATATGTAGACCTTGTCGAGATCCCAAGTCAAACAAACCAACTATAAGGAATTATTTATAACAACTACAGAAATCTGAACACTAACTTGGTATTTAATGATATTAAAGCAAAACTGTTCATTTAAAAATGGGTTCATAGTATTGTGGTAATGTTTACTGAACAAATCTTCATCTTCTAGAGATACATACTAAAGAGTAAATAGATGTAATGATACGATTTATGGAAGTTGCTTTGAAATAACCCATGTAGGAGGGAGGATGGAATAGGAGAAAGTATGAATAAAACAAGATTGGCCATGATTTGGTAACTGGTGGGTATACGGAGTTTCATTAAACTCTGCTCTTTACTGTTATATATGGTTGAAATATTCTAAAATAAGCAGTTTCTTATAAAGCCTTGATTTATAACAAAGCAAGACTGAAATATTTCCTTTCTTAAAATGAATGGCAAATAATAAGCAACCTTCCATCTCTGGATGCTGGGTGCAAAAGATCAATCATAATCACTAGTACCAGATACTCAACTGAATCCTGGAATCTCTATCCTATTAGGCATGACTGAACAGAATCATGATACTCCTCAATGACAGATCTGCGAAAGAACAATGACATGATCCAAATCTGAGTAGCTAACTCTTCCTAAAAAAGATGATGATTTTATGTTTTAAATCCCAGAGGTTCAAAAAGAAGGAAGAACTTTAGCCAAAGATATGTGTAAGTTTTATGTGGAACTTCCAAAAAGACTTCTTAAAAGAGAGAGTGAAATTCCTCTCTCAACTCTCCATCCTGCTATGAAGGCCACAACTCCTGCAACTTCCTTGAAACACAAAGATAAGAGCCACATCATAGGACTACAGTGCTATGAACTGGAAGGACAGGATCTTCCTACCTAAAGACTTCTTTCTACCTGAAAAGATAAAAATAAATGTCTGTCTTAAGTTACTATGTGATTTGGGGTTTCTTTTCTATTATACACAGCCAAACCTGATCCTGAGTTAAAAAAAAAGTAAACATGAATACGTGAAAATAGTGACACATCATAAGTTACTTTTAAGCTTATTTTTGGAGGCCAGTGATATGACAGGTATAATAAAAGATAAAATATATGAAAAGGTAAAAAAGGAAAATAAACAAAAAATATATATATTAACTCACACTTCTGATGAGACAATTGGTGTTAAAAAAGGTCTTTTAACCTGAATACAGTGCTAAACACTAAAAAGCTTAAGGCAAGTTTCTGCATCACCTATTTCTAGACAAAACCATGGAAGCATTTAAACATTCTACTACATACAAGCAGTAATATTTCCTTCACTTTCCCTTCCTCTTCTAATAACAACCAGTAACTAAATAGATATGCAAATACATATTACTATAAATCCATAAATACAATAAAGGCCACTGCCTGTTAACCCTAATGTCAATAGGGAGTATAAAAGAAAAATTATATTTACAACTCTGCCTCTCCTATCTACAATTTACCATCTTCTAAAAACAAAAAACAAAAAACAAAAAAAAACAAAAAAACTGTCTGAGGAAAATTCAAGTACCTTACTAAAATTAAGCTCTAAACTTCCTAGCAATTAAATAAAGATCTTTGTTTATACATAAAGGTTTCTACTTAGTTCTCAATGTGTGACAAACTACAAAAAAATTAATAAAGAATGGCAATCTTTTTTTGGCCCCAAATTCTAAGAGGAATTCATGACTACAATGACAGTGAGCAATACTATCATACAATATCTTTGAAGCTGTTTTATAAAAACAATACAGATAATTCAATATTAAGTTATTATAAAGTTGTAAGAAATAATATAAATCACAGATATTTTAAAGCAATTCTAACTAAAGTTAATGACTGCTAAATACTTAGCTCTTTGGTTTCCCAAAGGTAAAGTCCATATTTTATTCATCTTTGCATCACCAGGATCTAGCAAAGAAGCATAGCAACCTGGCACATAGCAGGTCCTCATTAAATATTTCAGTCGGCTGAGCTTCTGCCTTTGGCTCAGGTTGTAATCCCAAAGTCCTGGGATCCAGCCCCACGTAGGGCTCCATGCTCAGTGGAGAGTTTGCTTTCCCTCTCTCTCTGCCTGCTGCTCCCCCTGCTTATGCTCTCTCTAATAAAGAAAGAAAGAAAGAAAAATTTTTTTAAAGATTTTATTTATTTGACAGAGAGAAACACAGCCAGAGAGGGAACACAAGCAGGGGGAGTGAGAGAGGGAGAAGCAGGCTTCCCGCCAAGCAGGGAGCCCGATGTGGGACTCAATCCCAGGTCTCCAGGATCATGACCTGAGCCGAAAGCAGCCGCTTTCCCAACTGAGCCACCCGGGTGCCCCAGAAATTTTTTTAATTTAAAAAATATATTTATTGAACTGAATCAGGCAATGAGTTTTACAACTAAGTACTAAATAAACATTTGTTAATTAAATTTGTCTCCCAAATAAAACTTTTTTTTTCCAAATAAAACTTTTATATTTTTAGTTTTTTAATATATTCTATTTCATTTTTTCAGTGTTCCAAGATTCACTGTTTATGCACCATACCCAGTGCTCCATGCAATATGTGCCCTCCTTAATACCCACCACCAGGCTCACCTATCGCCCCACCTCCTCCCTTCCAAAACCCTCAGTTTGTTTCTCAGAGCCCACAGTTCTTCATGGTTCATCTCACCCTCCAATTTACCCCAATTCACTTTTCCTTTCCTTCTCCTAATGTCTTCCATGTTAATCCTCATGCTCCACAAGTAAGTGAAACCATAAATAATTGACTTTCTCTGCCTGGCTTATTTCACTCAGCATAATCTCCTCCAGCCCCATCCATGTTGATTCAAAAGTTGGGTATTCGTCCTTTCTGATGGAAGTGTAATATTCCATTGTATATATGGACCATATCTTCTTTATCCATTTGTCTGTTGAGGGGCATCTTGGCTCTCTCCACAGCTGGCCGATTGTGGCCATTGCTGCTATAACACTGGGGTACATATGGCCCTTTTTTTTACTACATCTGTATCTTTAGGGTAAATACTCAGTAGTGCAATTGCAGGGTCATAGGGTAGCTCTATTTTTAATTTTTTGAGAAACTCCAAACTGTTTTCCAAAGTGGCTGAACCAACTTGCATTCCCCCCAATAGTGTAAAAGGGTTCCCTTTTCTCCACATCCTCTCCAACATTTGTTGTTTCCTGTCCTGTTATTTTTCACCATTCTAACTGGTATAAGGTGGTATCTCAATATGGTTTTGATTTGAATTTTCCTGATGGCTATTGATGATGAACATTTTTTCATGTGTCTGTTAGCCATCTGCATGTCCTCTTTGGAGAAGTGTCCGTTCATGTATTCTGGCCACTTTTTGATGTGATTATCTTTTTTTGGGTGTTGAGTTTGAGGAGTTCTTTATAGATCTTGGATATCAGCCCTTTGTTTGTAGTGTCATTACAACACTTCTTTAATGATATTACTTTAAGGAAGAGTTACAAACAGTATTATAAATATTTATATGGATGTTTTCCTCAATCTATTCTATTCATTTAGCCACTACTAAGTGGATTAGTATTTTTGACTCATATTTTAGTAAACAATTTTAGAATATGTTTCTAATGAATTTAATTTATTATGCTCAATTAATTCAAGGCATTACATCTTCTTTTGGCATTAACTTCACCTTCTGCTTAGGGCTAGTGCCAAAAGTTGTCATATCATGATAAGGGAGATGCACCAGTTATTGTTGTCAGACACTAATACTAGGTCCTTACAATTAAATGAACTATTTTTCTCTTCAGATAAATATTAATTATAGAAATAAGTCTATTTCTATATACAAGTTTCCTTCATTTTAGCTTTTCAGATTTATGTCATAATTTTGCATATATGCAAAAATGTATATTTAAATACAATACTTAAATAAGTGAATAAAATACCTAACTATTTTGAAAACTTTATAAAACATGTAAAATTGTATTTCAAAATGTAATATTGCTAATGTAATTAGAAGACCACAGTCAGGGAAAACCAACATAACTCCAAAGCAACTATTTCCCCAAAATAAGAAAAGGTAACACCAAAAAAAAGGTAAACAGCTTATAACTAATTTTGCAAAGGGATGAAATTCAATAAGGCTATTCAAGAGGTACAAAATAAGTAATGAAATCCATATACATAGCCAACCCCCAAAAAAGTAACATTCAAAAATAACTGAAATTTGGCAGTTCCCCAAGAAGTTAAACATAGAATGACCATGACCCAGCAAACTCATTTTTAGTTATGTACAAAAGAACTAAGGACAGGTATTTAAACAAAAAAACTATACATAAATATCACAGTAGCACTACTCACAAGAGCCAAATGGTAGAAACAATCAAAATGTCTATCAAATGATGACTGGATAAACAAAATGTGGCATAGCCTTATAAGAAAATATTACTAAGCCATGAAGAGAAATGAAGTACAACATGCATGCACCTTGAAAACATTAAATGAAAGCAGCTAGACACAAAAAGTTCATACTGCATAATTTTATTAATATGAAATATCTAGTATGGCAAATCCATAGGGTAAGAAAGCAGTTTAGTGGTTTCTAGCAGGTGGGGAAAAAAGGAAATGGGAGTGATTGCTTAATGGGTACAAAATTTCTCTCTGGGCTATGAAAATATTCTAGAGATAGATAATGGTGATGGTTGCACAACATAGGAATGTACTTAATTGGACGTTTTAATATGTTAAAAAGGTGAATTTTATGGTTTTTTTTCCCAAAGAATTATTTATTTTAGAGAGAGAGCATGCACACACAAGCTGGGGGAGGGGCATATGGAGGAGGGAAAATCTCAAGCAGACTCGATGCTAAGCACAAAACTCAATCTGGGGCTCAATCCCAGGACCCTGAGCTCATAACCTGAGTTGAAATTAAGAGTCGGCAACTTAATCAACTGAGCCACTCAGGAGCCCTGTGAATTTTATGTTTTATGAGTTTTGTATTTAAAAACAATCCAAAATTACCAGATGGTTTTAACAGATACGCTCAGAACATTTCATCTAAAACAACAGATTAATATTCAAGTGCACATGGGACATTCTCCAGAATGGATCACATATTAGGCCACAAAACATGCCTCAACAAATTCAAAAATATCAAAGTCATAGCATGCATCTTTTCTAACTACAACCACAAGAAAATATGAAACTAAGAGTCAAGCAGAAGAAAGTATCTGGAAAGACCACAAATACACTGAGGTTAAATAATATGCTACTAAACAATGAATGCATCAACCAGGAAATAAAAGAAGAGATTAAAAAGTACATGAAACAAATGAAAATGGAAATATAATGGTTCAAAACCTTTAGGATGCAGGAAAAGCATTTCTAAGAGGCAAGTTTTTAGCAACACAGGCCTACCTCAAGAAGCAATAATAAATCTCAAATAAACAACCTAAGCTTACAGCTTCAATGCTAGAAAAAAGAACCATAAACAAAACCTGAAACTAGCAAAAGGAAGAAGACAATAAAGATTAGAGCAAAAATAAATGATACAGAAACTAAAAAAACAAAACAAAACAAAAAACAAAAAAGACAAAACCAAGAGAACAGATCAATGAAGACAGGAACTGGTTCACTGAGAAAAAAACTCAACAAAATTGATTACCCTCTAGCCAGACTTTCAAGGAAAAAAAAAAAATTCTGTTCTGTTCTAGAATTGCCAATGAACCAGCATCACAGAAATAAAATTATAAGAGAATATTATGAAAAGCTATATGCTGGGGTGCCTGGGTGGTGCAGTCATTAAGCGATTGTCTTTGCCTCAGGCCATGGTCCCAGGGTCCTGCACCACACTCCCTCCTCATCAGGAAGCCTGCTTCTCCCTCTCCCAACCTCACCCCCACTTGTGTTCCTTCTCTCACTGTCTCTGTCAAATAAATAAATAAAATAAAAAAAAAGAAAAGCTATATGCCAACAAAACTGACAACCTAGAAGAAATGGATAAATGCCTAGAAAAATAAACTATAAAAACTGAAACAGGGGGCGCCTGGGTGGCTCAGTTGGTTAGGCGACTGCCTTCAGCTCAGGTCTTGATCCTGGTGTCCCAGGATCGAGCCCCGCATCAGGCTTCCTGCTCAGCGGGAAGCCTGCTTCTCCCTCTCTCAGTCCTCCTGCTCGTGTTCCCTCTCTAGCTGTGCTTCTCTCTGTCAAATAAATAAATAAAAATCTTAAAAAAAAGAAAAACTGAAATAGGAAGAAACAGAAAATTTGAACAGACTGATTACCAGCAAGGAAACTGAATCAGTAATCAAAAAACTTGCAACAAACAAAAGTCCAGGACCAGATGGCTTCACAGGAGAATTCTACCATTTAAAGAAGAATTAATACCCATTCTTCTCAAACAATTTCAAAAAAAATGGAAAAAGAAAGAATACTTCCAAATTCATTCTATGAGGCCAGGATTTCCCTGATACCAAAACCAGACAAAAACACCACACAGAAAAAAAGAACTACAAGCCAATATCTCTAATGAATATAGATGCAAAAATTTGTGGCATTTTTTTGTGTGGCATATCTATACACCAATAATGAAGCAGCAGAAAGAGAAATTAAGAAAACAATTCCATTGACAACTGCACCAAAAATAATAAGATACCTAGGAGTAAATTTAACCAAAGAGGTTAAAGACCTATATTCTGAAAACTAAAACACTGATTAAAGAAAGTGAGCATGACACAAAGAAATGGAAAGACATTCCATGCTTAAACAGACTGGAAGAATAAATATTGTTAAAAATATCCATACTACCCAAAGCAATCTACATATTTAATACAATCCCTATCAAAATACCAACAGCATTCTTCACAGAGCTAGAATAAACAATCCTAAAATTTGTATGGAACCACAAAAGACCCCAAATAACCAAAGCAATCCTGAAAAGGAAAAGCAAAGCTGAAGGCATCACAGTTCCAGACTTCAAGTTATATTACAAAACTGCTGTGATCAAAACAGTATGGTACTGGCACAAAAATAGATACACCGATCAAAAGAACAGAACAGAAAACCCAGAAATGAACCCACACTATATGGTCAATTAATCTTTGGCAAAGCAGGAAAAAATATCCAATGGGAAAAAGACATTCTCTTCAACAAATGGTATTGGGAAAACTGGACAGCAACATGAAAAAGAATGAAACTGGACCACTTTCTTATACCATATACAAAAATAAATTCAAAATGGATTAGGAACTTATTAAATGACAGACAGAAACCATAAAACAGAAACCTATGTTTTCCTAGAGGAAAATATAGGCAGTGACTTCTTTGACATCGGCCATAGTACATACATATGTACATAGTACCTACATATGTATCCTGAGGCAAGGGAAAGAAAAGCAAAAATAAACAACTGGGACTATCTCACAATAAAAGCTCCTGCACAGCAAAGGAGACAGTCAACAAAACTAAAAGACAACTGACAGAATGGGAGAAGATATTTGCAAATGACATACCTGATAAAGGGTCAGTATCCAAAACCTATAAAGAACTTATACAACTCAATACCCAAAAACCAAATAATCCAATTAAAAATGGGGAGAAGACATGAATGGACACTTTCCCAAAGAAGACATCTAGAAAGTCAACAAAAACATGAAAAGATGCTCAGTATCACTCATCCTCAGGTAAATGCAAATCAAAACTACAATGAGATAGTAGAATGGCTAATATCAAAACCACAAGAAACAAGGGTTGGTAAGAATGTAAAAAAAAAAAAGGAAACCTCCTGCACTGTTGGTGGGAATGCAAATGGTGAAAAACTTAAAAATAGAGCTACCCTATGATCCAGCAACCGCACTACTGGATATTTACGTGAAGAATACAAAATTCTAATTCAAAGGAATACATGCATCCTAGTGAACAATAGCCAAGAACAACAGCCAAGATATGGAATCAATCCAAGTATCCATCAACTGATGAATGGATAAAGAAAATGTGATGTGTGTATATATACATATATGTATGTGTGTGTCTGTGTGTGTGTATAAATACATATACATATATACTGGAATATTACTCAGCCATAAAAAGAATGAAATATTGTCATTTGCAATGACATGGATGGAGTTAGAGAGTATTAAGCTCAGTGAAATAAGTCAGAGAAAGATAAATACCATATGAATTCACTCATATGTAGAATTTAAGAAACAAAACAAATAAGCATAGGGGAAAAAAGAGAGAGGCAAACCAAGAAACATAGACTCTTGACTATACAGAACACACTGATGGTTACCAGAGGGGACGTGGGTGGGAGGATGGGTGAAATACATGATGGGAATTAAGAAGTGCACTTATGGGGGGGTCAAGATGGCGGAAGGCCAGGTGACCGCATTTTGGGGAGTTCCCTGAAGAGAGCTGAATTCCAGCAAAAAAAACCACTACAAGACCACTGTGAACACCCATGAAACCAGCCGGAAATGTAATATTTCCCACTTCTGGACCGCCACGAGAGACAAAGAACATCAGCAAAAAGGTAGAAACAAATAAGGGGGTCTGGAGGCTTGCCCCCAGAGACAGGGGAGTGGGGGAGGAAGCCCGCAGAGCTGAACCATTGAAAACAAATACCCCAAAACGAAAGTGCTCTGTGAGTGAGGAATAACAGCAGATTACGGCCTGAATCGGGGCTAGAAAGAAGCGAAACACAGCGGAGCCCGGGGCAAGGCAAGGAGACTTTTTAAAATCTTTTTTTTCTTTCTTTTCCCGCTGCCCGGCGGGCCCCGGCACACAGCCGCCTCCCTCCGCCCGGCGCACAACGGCGTGCAGCCACCTGCCTCCGCCTGAGCCGCCACAGCTGCCGGGAAAGCAGCGGGGGTGGATTCTACTTCTACGCCGCTGCCCATCTCTCCCGTTTCTCTCCACACCGTGGGCCGCGTGTAGACCCCCCAGGGAAGACGTTTTTTATAGACTTTCGTGGGAACGGAGAGGCCCCAGGTCCCAGGGCACAGACAAAGTCGCGCGATCCAAAAGGAGTTGTGGCTTTGAGGTACGGGAGTGAAACGACAAGCGGGGGCAGGGGCAGAAATCAATACAACGTCTGCACCAGCCCGGCTGTGACAGACTGCCAACCGGGAGGCTGGAAAGAGCCCCTCCCTGTGTAGAGGCTCCCTCTGGGAGGGAGGTCTGGGCACAGACATCCTGCTCCGACTTGACTTCCTCAACTGCTGAGAAAAGACGCAAAAGAACAACGCTCTGCTACCAGAGAATTGCAACCTGATAATCTGGTTACCATGGAGATCAGCCTCTAGCAAGGGGGCTGAAAGACTCAGCCTAGGTAGAAGGACTGAAAGGGAATGACACGCCCCGCCCCCAGAAAGCACGCCAGAAGCTCAGGAGGACAACATTCCAATGCAAAACCCCAAATAGGGGGAAAGGCAATTTATTAAACTCCTGGCACTGACTACAAGTACCAAAAGCTCTACAACTCATTGATAAAGTTTTCCACCTCATTTACTTTTTAAAAACTTTTTTCTAGTTTTACTTTTAAAGCTTCCACTTTAAGCTTAAAATTACATTCTCACGGTTTTTCTTCTTTCAATTTTTATCCCCCTTCTTATCACAACATGATACCCCATACAACACCCCATAACATTTTTTACTTTTTTTATATATATATATTTTTATTCTTTTTAATTTTTTTCTATTTTTTTCTTTTCTTTCTCTTTTTTACCCTGAAATTCAAACACACCCCTGTATTTTCTGCTTTTGTTGTTCCCTCTTGTTTCCCTGTTAGCTCTCTCTGTTTCTCCCTTTCTTCTCTCCTCGTTCCTTTATTCTCTCTTTTACGTGTACATGTAGATACAAGCTCCAAGTCAATCCCACATCCCTATTCAATACTACCCCTATATAC